>JAPYYR010000377.1:0-32083 GCA_030523065.1 Aphidius colemani
ATTGTTGTTGCTTCTTTCATTGGTTTGATACCCTCCATTATTGTCACTGAATTTTCAGCATAACAACTAAATGTATGACCATTATCAAATTCAGATGCAGTAAATGCAAGATAACTACTTGTCTCAGATGTTCCATCACTCTGTAAATTAAAAATTTAAATATACAAAAAATTAATTAATTAACAGGACTTTTTTTCTCAAGTACAAAAATAAATTATTAATATTTTTTTTTTCAACTAATAAAGTCAATAAATATCACTCAAGAAAAAAAAATGTATTCAAGCTTTAATACTTGAGCTTTTTATCATCATGTCATTAAAAAAAATAATAAATTTTCCTGTCATTTCATAAAATTTATATGTCAATTAGTTGTTCAATTAAATAACTCTATTGTGTGCATAAATTAAGGCTTTTTTTTTTTTTCTTTTTTATAAAATATGACTCATTCATTCATTAAAATTAATGAGTAAAATAATAATAGTAAAAATTAATAATTAATAATATTTTAACTTTATAAAATTGATGTATATATACTGTTAATACTGGGGTTTTAAGTGAAGCAACAAATTTGTGATATAATATAACTTGCGAAAACAGAAATGGCATATACAATAAATTAATCCTGGCAGTTAATTTTAACACAGCAACTTTTTAGTTGTCTATATATGTATCTATAATAATAGAGCATATATATAGAAATTGTCCAAGTTGTATATAGTATCGTGGGACGACCCCATTCCAAGAGCAGAACATTGTCAGATTGGCCTGGGGGTATCGATTCAAACTGTAATTGTCAGCGAACCTCTACGTCAGGTAACCACAAACAGTTTGTTCAGTAAAAGCTGTTGGGTAGACAGAGTTAGAGACAAATAGTATGAGTCAATTTCTATATGAGATAAAATAAGAGAGACAAGACAGATAAAGAGAATGAGAGTATAGAGATTGGTACATGAACTTTGGCGTTTACCCAATTGCCTCGTAGCATATCCATCGTGATACCATAATAAATCATATTACTTTGTTTAACTTTTTTTTAAAACTTTTAAAAAATAAAAAATATTTTTTTATTTTTTATTCTTTTTTAAATTCACAGATTATACCAGATGATAAATAATTTATCATGAATGGTTTGACCAATTTATCATTTTATTTGATGACAAAAAAAAAACAATTTATCCTTTTATATAGTTGATTTTTCAATTGTAAATCTGATAAACTTTAAATAAAAAAAATTGAAAATAAATAAATAAATAAATAATATAAACGAGTCAATAGAAAAAGGAGATTTCCTGGTTGACTTTTGAAAAGATAATAAAACTTTGATAGAAACTATTTATCTTGATACTGTAAAAAATAAAAAAAAACTGTCAAGACATTTATCTACAAACAATTTAAAAAGTAAAATGAATAAAATTGATTTTATATTTTAAATAAAGTAAATAATTTTATGAGTAATAAAAGAAACTTAATTTACATTGAATATGGAATATTTTCAAGTAGATAAATACGATATTTAATTAAAAATTATTAAAATTCAAATGGTTTATGGTTTGTATCAATCAATTTATCTCAACAGTAATATATAAACTAGCGTATGCTACATCAAACATGAAATTTCATGATGGATTTAGATTAAATTGTTGATGTGCATTACAAAATATACCCGTAGGATTCAGTAGTTGTATTTCAACCACGATAACCCCTGAATTTCGGTAATGTTATATTTACATATAACGATGAATTGTGTGTGGTGGATATGGTATCAATTGAATGGACATATGTAAAACACAAAAACCAAATTTTAACATAGATATATCACAGTGAGCTTGTGGTTTTTCATACCAATAAAAAAATAAGTTAATAAACAGAAAGATATTTTAAATATTTACTGAATGAGCTTTTTTTTTTTTTTAAAAGAAAAAAAAACATTGAAGACTATTTTTCATCAAACATTGCAAGAAGAAAGCTGCTTGATGAAGAAACAAAACAAGTGAATACATAAATTTTGAAAAAAAAAATTGGAATTTAAAAATAGACAAAGGAATTTTAGAGTTGAATGGTAAAATGATATTTTCATGCGGTGGTTGATGATGGTATTGTTATAGTATAACTAGCCGATAATAGGCACATTCTCATTATTATCAGAGATGTGAATTTGTGCGGGTTTATGTACCAGAAAGAGGTTACGGTTGGTGTGTAGCTAACTGGATACAGTATAGTCCCTCTTCGAACTGATCACCGCTTAATTATACACTTGACAAACAAAGCTAATTTGTGCGTTCGATAAATGAGGCACTGAGAAATACAGTAAATATTTAATAGTGTAGATATTTTATATAAACACATTATTGAGTATTCATCATGTATGATAAATCATTGATTAAATATTAATGATCGTTCATTCGATTCTAATGTTATTTTATCACAATGATTTATAAAATTTAATTAGTTGAATTTAAAAATTTGCATAATAATTATTGCTCATTTTTTTATTCAACTATTTCTTGATAAAGTTTTAGGTCTGACACTCGTTGACTTGTACTACTTGATATAAAAAAGTTCGAGTATTTTTTATATAATAAAAATTGAGATTGTAGGATGGCAAATTAGCATGTTGTATATTTCAGTAGTACAAGTCAATATATGTCAGACATGACTTTTATTCTGCTATTTTACGTGTATAATTAAAAACTTATCGAATATTTTTTGTTATTTTTGCATGTTAAATGTAAATCTGTTTAACATGTACAGATATGTAATCGAATTTAATTTAATTAAGTAGTTTAATTAATTAATTTATATTAAAATATTTATTTTTCTTTTTCAACTAATTGTTAATTGCCGTTGTTTATTATCAAGTTATTTGTATTAATTTATATGAGTTCAATAAAATTGAGTGTTTTTTTTTTTTTGATAATTAATCAACTTTGATGTTGAAATTTTATTTTAATTGAAAACTTTATTCATGAAATAATTGTAATTTCACATATTGTAATAAATATATTCAAATATTAACAGAAAAAAAAGTTAATTAAATTCAAAATGAATTAACTGATTAAAGTGAATAATTTTGTAGTGAATTAAAAATAAATAAGATTAAATATTAATAATTTGAAAATAAATATTATATTAAATTTTAATTTAAAAAAGTATATGTAAATTAAAAATTTTTCAAATAATTTTTGAATACTCACATTGTCGTCAATTTTTGTTTCAAACATTTCGAATCGTTCATTATCATCAGCGAGTAGTTGAGTTGCATTGTACCATGTTACATTGGCTGGTGGTCTAGCTGCACTTACTTTACATTCAAGTAGAATTTTCGTACCACTAACCACATGTCCAACCACACCCTTGACATCCATTTTCAGTGGTCGAACTAAAAAAATAAAATAAAAAAAAAAAGCATTAATGAAACAAGAGTATTAGCATCAAAATAACAAGCTGAAATATCATCATCAATGTAAAAACCAAAAGGTTTATATATTTATATTCAAATAAAATAAGCTCATTAACGTTCATGTCATTGATGGTTTTCTTTTTTGATTTTTGTATTATTTCTTTCATCAAGCATTAACATAAATAAACGTCAATGAACTTTATCAGTCAATTCAACTATATGTACTTCAATTATATGTATATATTTCCCTTTGTAAATTAACAACAGTTTGAACATTAGAACATACGTATTTGCACCATTTCATGTTTCCCCAAGAGCTCAAGTTGGACAGACCGTAACGGTTTAATGTCCTGATAGAGATGAATGAGCAAGCTAAAACCCAACTTGTTCTTCTTCCAACACACTACATATATACATGAGTTGACATACATGTTGCAACTTAACAAACACTATTGTTTATAAATTATATTATGTATACATATTGAAACTTGAAAATTTACATTTTAAAAGAAACTGAATAAATGAAATGAAAATAAAATAAAATCTAACAAATAATGTTAGGATATTTATTTGTTTTTATTTGTCTTTATTTATTTTTATTTCACTGAAGAAACGTAGATGAAAATACAAAAATATATATATATATATAAAAATAGGGAATATGTGGGAAACTTAAGTGGATGAAGAAGAATAAATAAAATGTAATAAAAAAATTGTCTATGGTGTAACAACAACGTTGAGATTTTTTTCGGTAAGCTTTCAACGTGTGCGCCATCAGCGAAATTTTTCTTTTTTTTTCAACAATCTTATACCTCGTCTTTTTCCTTCTATATTTGTTATATATATATTTTTTTTTTCTTCATCTTGCTTCTAGACGAGTAAGAAAAAAAAAAAAAAAAATCCAAATACCCAGTGGACTTGTTTAATGTATTCTAGCCACGAACGAAACGTTTCATATCTTCCGTATTATCGTTTAACGAGAGGGAAAGGGTATTTTTACCTAGCTTTCCTGCAACTGAGATTACAAACTCTCTATTTATTTTATTTTATATATATATATACATAAATTTTCCTTTAAATTTTCATCTCTTTTCCTCTAATTTCTTACGCACATAATATTTTATTATTCAAAAAGTTGAGTACATGCATAAACGATTATAAAATTACTTTGAAAAAAATTTTAAAAAAATTTTTACGTAAAACTTGATATTACTGTTCATTTATTCACGTAATTAACACTCAACTTTTAACATATAAATATTTTTATAAAATACATACAAGCAAGAGATTTAATTAACAAAAAAAATTTTTAACTTTCAAGGATATCAAAAAATTTAAAACAATTCTAATAAAATTTAGGCTGTAAAAAAATGAAATTATTATGCGAAAAAATGCATTTTAACAATTTCATTATTGCGATATTTTATATGACATATAAATGTCGTATCAAATAGTATGATTTTCTCGCTTTATCTTGAACATTTTTCTTCGCGAATATATCATCCAGGATGTTTCAAATATTTTAACTTCAGCATATCACATATAACATATACGCATACCTAACTACATACATAATACATACAAAAGTAAAATATGTTACTCGGATTAGGTATATACATATCTACGTGTGTGGTTATATAAAAACAAGTTTTTTTCATATCCCGGAATCCACTTGATTTTATTATTATTATTTCTTTTTATCTATGTATTTATATACACAACAATGAAAAATCTGCTTTACTGATGGCAGTTTATTTTTATCTTGGAAATCTTGTCAAGTTATTTTTGCCCTTTTTTCTTTTTTATTTGGCATAATATACCTTTCGTGTTACGTATACAATATCGTGTTTGAAATAAAAAAAAAAAAAAATCACCCCCATTTGATGCTAAAACGATACTTGAAGGCAAACTCCAGGTGTTCTCCATTGTTCCATCGTTAAGAAAAATACAAAAATAGAAACACAATTTTCTACACTGCAATATCGTATATTCTTTTAAATTTTCAACACTGTTCTATACCCCCTTGTTATAAATAATTTTTTTTTATTATTTTACCTCTAGTTTTTTCCCTCTTTAAGTAATTTTTTTTTGCTTTAAAGTTTTTTTTTTTTTTTTTTTTTTTCATAGGGTTATATTTAAAAATAAAAAAAAAAAAGTCTTTACGTAGTTTTTCAGTATTCAGCTAAATTCAACAACGGTTAAATCACTCACCATGAACGTCAAGACTGATGTCGGTGGTGAGGGGCTCAGTTAGGGCTGGACTGCTGACTTTGCAGACAAAAGTAGCGCCTAATTCGTTTCGGCTGACCTGTAATTGTAGTACACTACTTCCACTTCCAATACCAGTTTCATGTACCTTAGTTGATCCAATTGCTAAAGAAAAACGAAACAACAAATATATTTATTTTACTTTTATTGAACAGAAAAGAAAAATATAAATTAAGATATATAAAAGCGTCTTAAGTCGAAATTAATTCTACATGATTAATAGTACTCTTGATCTAGACAAATGGTTCAACACACCGACAAGTTGACAAAAAAGAAAAAAACTTTATTACATAAAACCTAAAAGTATTTATTAATTTATTTTCTTTTTTTTTTTTTAAAACTGATTATAATAATTTTATAAATTAACTTAACTAGCGAGATCAAAGACTTGAATGAAAAATAAAATTAAACTTTTAAAACTAATATAGAAAAAAAAAAAAAAATCTAGTGGCAAATTTCACAGCTTTTTGAATTATTAAAGAGTGCTTTTACAGATAAACTACAAATGGAGTGTAATTCATTAGAAATAAGTTTATCTTAATTTGTATAATTTTGTCTGTCTTTTGATAAATAAATTTTCTATAGATACAAGTACGATTGAGATTCAAGATGTTATTTTATATAAAATAGTTAAATTATTATTAAGTAAAACTTATTTACTAAATAGAATAAATGGGTATACTTGTCGTAATTTAATTTATAATAAATTTTACTGTAAAATATTACTTGAAGCACGTTTGTCTTGTCAATTTAATAAAGCATTAATGAGAACATCTCAAGTATATAAATAATTTATATATTTTTTTTTTCATAAATTTAACGAATAAATAATTTCAACAATTTAATAATACAATTCGGAATTTTATATATATGTAGATACAATACACAAGAGAAAAGTATATCGTAGATTACAATAGGTCGTAGTTGGTAACGTTTTCTCGAGTAACACCCAACCAGTCGTTTTGGGGATTTCAGAGGGCTTTTACGACTACAATGTATATAGTGAGTGTAGCAAACTTGGCAGGAGGTATATGTGGGTGGTGTTCAAATATAAAAAGGGTAGTGCTAGTTGTAGTAGTAGTAAAATAGTCTATGAAGAGAAAGAGGCAGATGAAAAAGTTAAAGAAAAGGGTGAGGAGTGAAACTAAGCATAAATCTTTTACATCTGCTACGTCCCTAGAATTGGTCCGTTGGACATAAAGTGTTCCACTATACTGTGAAGCTTTTTTTATATTTTTTTATTGTTATTATTAAAATTATTATCACTATTTTTCTATTTTTTTTTTTTTTTTTTGTTATTTTCACAACTTTTTATCCTAAGAATTTATAACTATATATTTTTTTATTTTATTTATATCAAAAATTTTTTTTACACTTGATAGGTTTATTTATTTATTTTTTTCATCTCAAGTGATGACATAATAAGTTATGACTAGTATATAAGACTTTGATATTTATTATGGTCTGTAATTTGTTTGCATATATAGATATATAAGTGCGAAGTGTAATAATATTTGTTGAAACTTTATAAGTAGTATGATATCAAGTTAAAACAAAATTTTCCTTTGCATACTTATTTAGGTTTATTGTCATTGTATAAAGATTTTATATAAAATTATGTATGTAATTTGAGAGTATGTAGAATGGAGTATATGTATCTTGAGATATTTGATATTGCTAAAATAACATTTTAATTACATTTTACTCACCCTTTAAACGTTGATCCCCTTTGTACCACTCGACAGTTGGTACTGGCTTACCCTCGTCGCTCTCACAGTTTAGCATTATCATTGTACCCTCGTTCATTGGACCCAACACTGTACCCGATGTCAGGTTCATCATCCCATCCTCTTCTGTTACTCGTATGAATTTCGGTTTTACTAAAAATAAAAAAAACATTATATTAAAAGTCAATCAAATTTTCAAAAAAAAAAAAAATAAAACAATAAAAAATAAATTAAAATGAAAATTGGAAAATTCATTCTATTCACAATTATTTTTTTCATCATCATATCACTGAAGAAAACAATAAATTTATCTGTCATTTTATAAAATTGATTGTCCACATGAACTGTGATTTTTAATATTTTCTTTTTTCTCCTTCACTTGTGCACAAATGTGACTGCAAGCTGATTTAAAACGAAATAATATAATAATAAAAGAAAAAAAAGCAAATATATATAAAAATAATATAAAATGGATAAAAATAAAAAAAAGGAAGTAAAAAGTGCGCGAAAGAAGGCGGTACTGGTGGAAATTACGGAATAAAGTTTTGAATATGAATAAACTTTTCAATAAGCCAGACTTCCTTGCGCCTGCTGGAAACGTTCTGACTAGTACTATATATTATTATCATTGTTATTATTATTATTACAGTTGGGGCGTCACCCAGTACTCAACTCTATAGGCATTACGTATACATACACCCCGTACATCTATATGACAATTGTATAATGTTTTTTTTTTCTATTTTTTTTATCTTTTATCTCCATTCTATGGCTTTTTTTTTACTGCCAAAATTGGTAGTCTGACATTGACAAACACAATTGAAAAAGGAAGAAGAAAACAAATATACAAATAAATTAAAAACAAAAAAATTTACATGACACCACTCGTTTGTGACAAATATTTTTTTTTATACGTATATTGAAAAATATAGTCATCAAGTAAACTTTAAATTTGTTCATTCATCTATCAGATTTTTTAGTAGATACTGCAGTAAAACGCATTTCCGTTATCGCAAAATTTATACGTTAAATTAAAAAAAAAAAAAACAATTATTATTATTTGTAATAAAATAGAAAAAATAATATTTAAATTTTCTATTTTTAATGGATGTATTTTTATAAATATATATAAAAAATTGCTATAAAATTGTGAGTGCCAGTTGCTGATGATGGGGTAGTTTTTTGTTGTATAAAAAAATGAAAAATATATATATATTTGTGTGAAAATAGGGTGGCAGCGTCAAGTATTTGGGATCGTTTGGTTGTATGATTTATTGGTCACCGTATATACGATCCATTAGCCGATCAAATTACTCTACCTGACCGTAAACCTCGGTCTTGCATACCGGCTACAGGTATCTGTATCTAAAACCACCCTATCTACATCTCTTTGGTCCACCCACATTAACACCCCCTCGAACGCCCACTACTTTGGTAATAATATACGCACATAAATCACAATTCATTGTCGGAGTTTATGTGGATATATATATATTTATGTAGATACTGTAATAAAATTGATGAATCGATGATGCTGCTGGCTATACTAATGAGCTTTTATAAATTTTAAATAAAAAATAATAATTTATCATAAATTTTATAAGCTCAAAAATTATTTATAATGATAGAATGAAAAACATCGAGAAAAATTTATATATATAATTATTATTTGATAAAATAATGATAAAAAATAAGAGAAAAAATTATTTCTTTTTATTTTAGTAAAACTTCTACAAGAATATTTGAAAGCATCTATCGTTGCTTGATCCTTGCGTAAATTTTTTTATATTTTTTTTTTTATTTTTGAAAAGTATATAGGAACTCGTCTCCTGAACGGCACTTTTCACGTTGCAAAACTTTGAAAAGAACATTCATTTCAAAGAGAGAACTTTAGCATGGATAGGAAAAATAAAAAAATGAAGAAAAAAATAAATTATATATATATATACCAGTGGGGAGAAAAAAAAACGTAAGAAAAGTTAAAAAAAAAAAAAGAAAAAAATGAAACTTTTGAATGCACCATAAAGAGCTTTTTCCAGATGGTAAAAATACTTTACGTTTTTTTGTCATCTATTGCCTAATAGTTACGTTAAGTATCGTTGAATGAAAAAAAAAATAATAAATATTTTCTTTATTCGACCACAAAATACTTGGGAGTTTGTTGTCGGTTGTAAATGTGATTGTATGGTTATAAAAAAAAAAAAGGAAGAAATATACATGTTGAATCGAGTATCCAAGTTTTGAAAATTAAAAAAAATATATTTTCATAGCTGAGAAAAATAAAATAACATTTTTATGACGTAGAAGAATAAAAAAAAGTTGTAAAAACAGTTTGCTGATATAAATTTTTTAGTGTTATAATTTTAAATAATAAAAAAAATATTTTTAATAAATGAAATTAATCAAATTTTATAGTTGATTTTTTGTTGGGAAATTGTATTTGAATATAATCGAAATTTCAGGATTCGCATTTATAAAGATCGGCTTGTGAATGAGTTCTCAATTAGTTATAGTACATCGTGAAAACTTGTAAGCAAAGTTTCTCAAACTTCATGTTGCAGAACATACAATTATAACAATTGATAAACTTAATCTTAATTTTGTAACAATTACAATAACATGTACTCGTTTAAATTAAGTTTTCCATCACACAAAAACAATATTTTATTAAAAGACGAATTCCTGCTTCAACAAAGTCATTAAAATTTTTAGATAATTGAAATAATAAAAAAAACCAATTGTTTAATTTTTTTTACAATAAAAATAAACTCAATCAAAAAAGTACATAGATAGTTGAATCAAAGTTTAATAATCTAGTCGTATTTAGCGATTTAAATTCAAATAGTCGTACTTGCAAAATCGAACAAAGAGATTGTCTGTCTGCACACATACCAGTAGACCAATATACCCAGAATTTTAACAAGTCAAACTGGAATTGGTAGTAGTTGCCAGTGGTAACGCATTCGCAATTACAAACTGCAAATGTCACACTGTAAGAACGAATGTAAAATGAAGGAGTATAATGGTGGTTTTGTAGGAAAAGGTAAAGCCAACTGCTTGTGGTCGACTTTGTAACAACTTTTAATCTCTCTTTCTTTCTCTTTTGCTATATATATATTGACAATAAAATTATCTTTTAGTTTTAATTTTAAACAATATATCTATCATTTTTTTCATCTTACTTTTCATTGCAAACCCTCATTAACCACGAGAGTTGTGTCGTAACGATAATAAGAATATTGCGAAAGACCGGCATCACAATATCAACCCTAAAATATGCTCTCAAAATCGTTTGGTTTTTTCGTAGAAGCGTGAAATTAAATTCTTCTTTTCTCGATTATATCATATGAATTTTTGCCTTCAACCCTTACCTCTTAAAAATGACTTTTCCGATATTTTAAAAATTCTTTAAATTAAAAAGAAGTGACAAATAAAAATATGAAAAAAATCTTCATAACGCATATATTTTTTTTCATTAAGTCATTGCAATATTACAGGAAAGCATCTTTTAATAATGATGGATCGAGTGAACAAAAGAAAGAATAAAAAAAGAAATATATTGGGAAAAAAAAATAGTAAAACTCAAGTTGACTTCTTATTATGAAAATCACAGTATTAGAAGTGAATGAAAATAAAAAAAAATATATAAAAAGTAATAAAAGAAGAAATATGACTTAAAAAGAGTTAAAAAAGTTTGAAAATAATAAAAAAAACAAAAAAAAATAAACCAATCGCATATAGACAATCGAATGTTCAACGTAACTCGACCAATCAGACCAATGAAATCTCCGATAAAATTCGTACAACTATAACTGCCAACGCAAACTTTGTTGCCGCGTTTCATGAGCGGATTATCTGATCTCTACTAACCGTCCCTTAACTTCACATTTTTCTTTTTAACCCCTTTGCCCCATATACTCTCTACTTTGCCTCTATATATCTCATGCTACAACAATTTCCTACCAAGATTAACCACTGAACATGTAAAATTTCAACAGCTCATTCATACAAAAAAAATAAATTATAAAATTTATTTTAATACAGAATTTTTTTTATAACGTTAACATTTATTCAAATTAATAATAGACATAAGCCTCTTTACTATTAATCATGCTAAACATAAGTATTTTAATTTTTGAATGCATAGAACATCCGACTTGCACTGTTAACATTTTTAAATGTAAAAAAAAATCTACGTAAATGTAAAAAATCATTAAACATTTTAATGGTTTTTTTTTCTGGAATTAAAACTTTTAGAAAAATATGCTGGGAAATTATTTTATCTTGTAACTGGGCATTGATATTTCACGGAATTAATTTTAATAAATAGAAAAATATTTTTCATGTCTGACTATTCATGTTTTTTTTTTTTACTGATGTAAACACGTGATTTTATGTCTAATAAACTCTAAATATATAAATGAAATGTAATTTTTACAATAAACAGTAAAAAGTTATTAGCAGTATAAATATAAAATCAGATTCTAAATGACCATAAATTTACTGGCTGTATTTTCATGTCTGACTATTTATACGTATGTCTACTGATAACAAGTATAAATGAACAGCAAAATGATACTGCAATTTAAGCAGTACTGATATGAATACAAATTCTGACTACGTCAAACCTAGAAATAGTACTTTTATATACTTAAAAGGAGAACTAGTTATTTTTCGAATCAACACAGTAGAAGTAATAAATATCAAGTCAGACATTAGATGATAATACGGCTGACTATTCATACGTTTTTCTACTGACGTTTATTAAAAATAAACAAATAATATTACAATGAACGCAGTAAAAATTATAAGTCGACGATAAAATTTTGAATGACTATGTGCTCATTTATACTGTATTTATTTTCATGGCTGACTATTCATACGTATTACTACTGACAATCTGTAAAAATGGAAGAACGATTTTACAATCTATGCAGTAAACATGTAAATAAGTCAGACATGTATGAACTTACTTTATACATATATTCATTTTCTAGTTGCTGTTTGTGATTATTATGGTTATTATTGTTTTTTTTTGTTGAAATTTTTTTCATTTACTCTACTGGCTCGCATGTATTGGACACATTCAGTTAAAATACAATTTTCTTTTGCTTATTTTGTTTGATTTAACCTCGGAAAAATTCTCAGTACTGCAGTAAGCTACGAAAAATAAAATAAAAAGTTGAAAGAGAAAAAGAGAAAGAAATAGAATTGATAGTGGGTGAGAAAAAGTGACAGGCTCGTAATTCTAGATGGAGCTTAAAATCCCGGGTAAAATACACAGTCCAAGCTATCATACAGACAGACAGACAAAAATACATTTACAAGAGTTTTAACTCATATATATCTGTATAGACTTTTCAGTAAATTCATGTGTCGTTTGTTACGTTGTGGATAAAATTTTTGTGTGTATATGCTGATAATTTTGTCTGTGTTGTATCACTCAATCTACATTGCGAAGCGATATAATCAAGCTGGAAAGCAACCGAGTACGTTTTTCATTTTGAAATTTACCATACACAGAGTCATCGATGTCATCAATGACAAACAATTTTCAATCGAAATGAATTCTGTCAAACTGGATTTTATACTTGTTTCGAAATAAAAAAAAAAAAAAAAATTCCATTTAAAAATACTTTTTTATTTATATGTATATATAAATATTTTATTTTCTTTTCTCATAAAAAAGAACTACTGTAATCTTGATTTTAATTTCTCAATTGGAAATATGTTATTTTTATTTTTATGGGTTTTTTTTTCAACTTAGAAACATTAATATTTGTCAAATAAAGATTAATGACTGTTGATATTGACTAAAATATAAAGTTACAATAAACAATTTGAAAAAAATAAAATAATATATGAATAAACTAAAAGGACAATAAAGATATTTGAACGATAAAAAAACAGCTTAAATAATATTTAAAAAAGTAAAATAAAAATACGTTAAGTGTGAAAACAGACAAAACTATAAAGAAACTATATAATAGTAAAAAAAAAAAAAGGTATGATCATAACTTGTATGTAAAAACATAAACAATGACACAGAAAAAATGAATTTATACACAAAAAACAGCAAAATAAAAATAAATAAATAACTTAAGTCAAAATTGCAAGCTCTCGAGCAATTTTTTATTTGAAAAATATAATTTCAAATGAAAAGAAAATGTGACGTAATAAAAAAATGAGTTTATATCAGTTTAAGTTTTGTTTTGAAATTTAATTTATACTAAAATTGTGATAACAAGTGTTGAAAAAATAAAAATAAAATTTAGTCTAAAGTGTTTCTTGGTATTTGTGTGTATATAATTTTGGTACAACGTGTGTCACATAGTGTCTTGTCGCAGTTGCACAAGAGGCTCGTACAACTGTCAAGAGTCGTGTATGCAAGGTTGCAGATATACAATAGGGTTTCGGTATCGTGATACTTGGGTGTGCCATCGTGAGTGCCTGCCAGAAGATCTGGGTAACTAATGGATCCGCGACATGTCACCTCTACATAGCACACTAACAAAAGACTGTATTTCGTGAGCTTTTTTAAATGACTTTTAAGATTTTATCCAACACCTTTTCTTTTTTATATTTTTTGAATTTCTATTTTTTTATTTTTTTTTATCTACCCATTTTTCCTTCCTTAAAATGCCTCTTTTTTTAAAATTTTTTTTTAAGGCTATTTTTTATTCTCTACCTTTTTTTTCCTAACCTTTTAACTTCCATCTATTTAATGTTATCTTTTTTGTTATTTTATATATATATATATTTGTTATTTCAATTTAATTTTTTTTAATTTTTTTATTTTTTATCAGATTTTTTCTTTTTATCACAGTGTCGATTTGGAGTCAAGTGGGAAAGGCAATCTAACCAACTCCAATTTTGTAAGTTTACCCGTAACCCACGAAAATTAAGGCCCTTGACCCGAATTGAAACTACTTGTGCTTGCGACGGTAATTTATTTTATTTCCTCTTTTTATTTTCTTCGTTTATACATCGTCTCTTTCTCAATCGTTTTTTTTTTATCTCATTTGTTTTTTTTCTTTATTTTATATAAGCTTTTTTTGCTATCTCACTTGCACTGATTTCAATCGGTACCGTTTGCTTTCAATCCGTTCTGAAAATTCAGTTCGTTTCACACAACGCGACTTTCAAAGACACTCGATATTCACCTGCAGTTGGTGGTTTTAGTTGACACGACACGACTGCATTTGAGAGCTTTTCAATATAATTAATTGTATATCAGAATTATTTATTTATTTTAATATATATATATGCTGATTTTGTTTTTTATCTCATATTTGTATTAAACTTTTAATAAACAAATTTTAATTAAATTTATTAAATTCACTTTATTATTATTTTATTTATAAACTTTTTAAATATATTTACTTGTTTTTTTTTTTAATTAAAAATAATATTGATAGTGAATGTTGAAATATATATGCAGCTAAAAGTTTTGATATTTTTTTGACAGGTAAATTAATTGTAAAATTAATATATTCGTAATACTTACTTGTGACATTCAGAGTGATGTGTTGTACATTATTGCATTCACGATTGACAGCATGATATGTTGCTTCACATTTATATAAACCCTCATCTTCAATACGTAAATTTTCAATTTTTAAAAATGTTTTTGTTGCATTTGCGTCATAATTCATGGACGATCTACCAGCAAGATCATTAATACCACGTGTTGTACCAGAACTTTCACTGAATATAAAAATTCTCTGAGGGCCACGATACCATTTGATACTGTGTAGACCACCACATCTTGGACTTTTTAATATACATGGTAATTCAACTTCACTACCAATTTCAGCACTTTTTTCACTTTTTTTCCATGGCTCAACGCTACCTGTAATCAAATAATAATAAAATTGTTAAAATATGAAATTTATTGATGATGAGAAAATAACAGATGTTTGGACAAAAAAAAAGAAATGAAAACGAAAAAGATTTATGACAATCATCAAAACGTAGAGTAAATTGAACCATCAATTTTGTAGATTTATATATATATACGTGACAAGTCATTTTGATGATGACAAAACATACTGTTATAAATCCCAATCCACAATTTATTCTCCCACAGTTGCAATGCCAGTCTATCGGGAAATTTCATATCATTTTATTTTAAAAAATTCTACATGATGTTCAACAACTAAAATAGCTATTTATTTAAATTCAAATTGTTGAAACTATTGTTTTTTCTTCTATAATTGTCATGAATTTATTAAAACATTAACGAAAAAAATTCATGATTAATATTTGTTTTTCAAACATTTAACAATTAAAATGTAACCAATAATTTTCCATGTAAATAAATTCAAAAAAATAATTACTTTATTTATTATTTTAATTGTTAATTAATTTTCCTAAAGAGATTTTAAACTTTCAAAGAAAAAATAAGTATACATTCTTGTTATTAAACTTGCTAAGCTTTGTAATAATTTTTTTTCAAATTGTTTTGAATGAACACGAAAAAAGAATTTTTTTTCCTTTTTTTTTTCATCAATCTTGGGTTAATATTATTAGGTTATATAATGTTAGGTTCATGTAAGTAGGTTTGTAAACTTTTGGGATTATGTAGATGTACTTTATAGTCAGTTTAAACTAAAATTTTGCCCAAGTATACAAAAGCCATGTGTTGGACAACTGAATTAACAATTTTCCTATTTTTAATCACACAAGTAAAAACTTTGTAAAAGCTGTTTTGTCAAGTCAATATGAATTATATATTACAAATACTAATCCTGTCGAATATTAAATTTATAATTTAACATAATGAATTCAGTATCGACTATTATATTATAAAATGTATATATTTTACATCAGAAATCCATTTGAATGTATATATAAAAAATATATTTTTACAATAAGACTCTAAACCAATGATATCCTATAAACATAAAATACCCAATACCTATACATATATATTCAAAAAGAGAATTTATTTTCATCCACATTTAAACTATCGAATAAGTGAGATTTTTTTATTAATTGTAAAATTTTGGATTTTCCAAAGATTTAACTCAAATAACATATAAATTATTCTACAGGTAAAATTAAAGCTATTAAAAAACTTTAGTTTTAGTTGAATATATATGTAAATCTTTAATCACTATCAATAATTGATAAGACTAAAAACGCTATCATTAAAAAATTCGATGACTATTTAATACGGGTCAAAAGTCCATTCATAATCAAACCGATAATAATACATTTCAATTGTATTAAAATAAAAACTTTATTCAAAGTAAAAAAACATACTTTTTTTTTATTCCTCTAATTTAATATGTTTTTCTCGATATTTCAAGATAAAAATCAATTTAATTACATTTCATTCTGACGTAATTAGAAAAAAAAGTAGTGAACATCTTCATAATTGATGCCTTTGAGTTATTAACAAATCCAAATTGAATAATTGACTAAATTACGAAGCTTGTAAATTTAATTTTAACTTAGTAGAATTAATAATTTAACATCAATATTATTTTTCGATGACAGTATCAAAAAAATTGAAAAAATAAATGAGAAAACCAAGTTTTATTTTTTTTTTAATCTAACATAGTTACTTTACTTGTTAATATATTATTTTATTGCTATGAAGTTACAACGACTTGCACAAGAATAAAATTGTGATAAAGAAAGAAAAAGAATAAGAAAAAAAAGGCATAAATATCCATAGCATACATATGAAAACACAATACGTGAGAAAATGAAATTGTTCACATTGAATTTTCGTAAATTTCATTGAATATTGAATTGAATTAAATTTAATATCGATATGTATATGTGAAATATATATATAATGCATTGACATATGTATTAGTGGTTTGTATACAATATACATGTAGGGTTAAGTTTATGTTTGTGTAATGCAAAGTTGAGAGAAGATGATATTGCATATATTGGATTAGGAGAGAGAAGAAAGAGCAGATTGGATCAAGTGATATGGCTAACCCAGAAGGTATGCTACAGTTTGATATCTATATATGTGTATATTGTATTTGTATATATATATTATGCATGTATATACGAAAGCTTAACACACTGTGTTGCATTTCTACGGTTCATATCATAGGAAATTGATCGAAACCGGGTAGCTGCTGGATAGCGACGGAAATTGCATCATTCAAAATTCAAAATTTAAGAGAGTTGATTTGATAGCCTCGCCAATAATTTTATTAAAAAAAAGAAAAAAAATAGTATATAATATACTTTTATAGTTGATTGAATATATAAATTGATGAATAAATAAATAATAGTTTAATGATTTTGGTTTTATAGTTTTAATGACATTTTAAAGTTCAAGTAATTTACGTTGAATTTTCAAAATGAAAATACATGGTTAATTTGAAACGAGTAAGTCAAATCAAATGGATATCTACTTCCAAGTTAGATTAAGTTTCTATCGTTTCACATCCAACTCGTTTGCAATGTTGAAATACTAAAGTCCAGGCGGCTGTCGAGTATATTTCTGATTAACTTGGTTTATATACAATTCACGAGTAATGTATACACACAAACAGGCAATATATGTATATATTAATTTTATAATTGTAAAAGTAATTGACGAATGGGTTTATATTGTATGTTTGTATATAAATAAATAGATAATTGTATGGTTACGTTAATGAGTTTCGATTAAAGGCTTAAATTTTTGATGCACTAGTTGAACTTGTTTAGTTATCAATTTTCAAATCTAGAATATTTAAACTTACTCACGATATCCATGTACAACCAGAAATACACAATTAATGTGATTTTGTAATTGTATGATAAAATGTATAATCTTGTCATCGTTGTGTCAAATTTTTATTTGTTTTCTGACTCGGAAAATTGGTTATGTTTTAATTAACTGACCTGAATGCTGCTTTTTTTTATTTTTAAATAAAATGACAATCGTAATTTCTTCCATTATATTTTAGATAATTTTATACGAGTGTTTTTGTAATTAAATATGTCAAGTGTTATTTTAAGAATGTTTTAAATAAATTTAAATGAATATTGAAAATCATTTTAAATTCGACATATTATTAATTGAAATATTCCTGGTTAATATATATTTGACATATTTTAGCTAATAAAATAATTTATCAATTTAGATTATTAAAAATATCCATTATACTGATTTAAAAATGTTGAAAAAAAAAATCACAAAGACTTAAATAGCATATCGAAAATTTTGGTAAATGTGGCATTTTATTTTTATATAAATTAAATAAGTTTTTTTTATTTTGACATTTATCAAAAAATAGGATGATAAAAAATTCATCAAATGCCTCATAAAACCATCTTTCTTTTTTTTTTTAAATAAAATTCAATATACAAATCATTTCACGTCAGAAAAATATATATACTTTTCTTTTCCTTCTTTTTCACTGATTTATTTAAATTTAAATTACAAAGATTTTATGTTTTTTCTTTTTAAGAAAGAAATAGAGTATTTTTATTTGATTGATACTTTTTTTTTTACGTTGGTATATAAAAAAAACTTTATATTTCTTTATTCAAGAAGAAGAAAAAAAAAAACCAATTGAAATAAAATATTTAATAATTTTAATATTTCTTTCTTTTTTATTTGGCCAACTCTTTTTTTGTCGTTTAATTGTGTGCAGCTCTTTGCTTCATTTCCTTCACTCGAGTAGTTTCAACCCCTAAAATTTAACCCCAAACCAAAAAACCCATTCCCATTTTCACACTTTTCCACGTTCGTTATCGTCCCGCACGTTGCCAACGTTTGGATAAATGCCAAATTCAAAATCGCTCATTATTAACCCACTTACTGAGATAGGCTACGTTGTGTCACATTGAAGAAACGCATTACCATCCATACTCAACAATAATTCAACCAAACTTGAAAGAAGTAAATTGGTCAATATCAATTTAATAACGAAAAAATAAAATAAACAAAAATCAACTGTCCTATTTTTTTTTTCCATCCACCAGTCAACTTCAAATAAAATTTCCACAAATTAATGATAAAAAAAACAACCGAATTGACAGTTTCATTTTTAATTTATTTCATAAATCATCAAAGAATTGCCCTCTCAACTTTAAATAAAAAAATTAATAAAAATGAAATTGATATTTGTCTCTTTCTATCTTTTATAAATTACCATATAATATTTTTCAGACTTTTACAAATACAGGTATACAAAATTTTAATGCATAGATGAATCAAAAAAAAAAAAAAATGAAAAATAGAAAGAGGAAGCCTAGTGGATATTTTCTCACGAGACTTGACATTATTCTCTCATACATTGAGACTCTCACCCTATTCTCCAGTTGAGAGATAAAACTTTATGATTTTTTCATCTATAAGTCTATATTCATTCTTACATATATGTAACAATAAAAAAAATGCAATGTATCTGCAATAGATATACATGACAGCCACAAGCAAAACTTCAAAATGGCGTCAAATATAAATCCTCTTATCCATCAAGTGTTTCTTATTTTAAAATAAAATCACGACTTCGAGAATGTATTAAAAAAAAAAGAAATATTTAACATTTTAAAAAGCAGATAAAAACAATAATATATGTTTTATTATTAAATAATATCATAATTAAAGAAACATTTGATAAATTAAAAAGAAATAAATAAATAATTTTTCATTAAATATAAAAACTACTTTGTATATTTAAAATTTTACTTTTCAACTTTTTGAATTAAATGTCACAAACAGAAGTATTGCCTTCGGGATAATTATGAAATGTTTTAATGTTGAATGAAAAAAATATTTAAGCTCAACTCAAAGCTTAACCAATCAACAAACATACAAGTTGTTGGTTAAAACTTAAAATTCTTAAAGTTATGTAGCGTGTGAGGGAAACCTTACTTACTTATTCTCTTCTAGTTCTGTTCATCTCTTTACGTATCTATCTACTTAGTTATATATATATATTTTTTTTTTGTCTGACAACAACTTTCTTCAACTACTTGCATGTCTGACAAACGACATTGGGTACTCTCTTGTATTTCACTGCAATAGTAAAGCCACTCAGTATCACAGACATTGTGTCGTATACTTGAAAGTCAGCCATCTTGAAGCTTTTTAAGTCATCCCTGATTAATATCAGGATTGGCCTAGGGTTGAAATTCGCATCGTATTTCTTTTATCCTAGCGATAAGTTGCTGTTTTTTATTCTGGTTTCTTCATTCGACCCTCCTTTTTCTTATTTTTTTTTTGTTTCAAGCCATTATCTAGATATATTTGTTTATTTATTTACTGAGCTATCAATTTTTTTCTTGCAACACAATGATTAATTTAAAAAAATAAAATAAATTGATGGAAATTTTTAATAATAAATATACGCAGTAATTATATAAATTGAGGAGTATGAAAATAGAAATAAAAAAATGTTCAATAAAAATTTGAGTTGAATCGTGACTGTCTGTGCGTTTGATTGTTTTTTTTCTCTATATTTTTATGTGTAAAAAATAAAGAGATAAACGTGAATGAATACAATTGAGTTCGTGGGTCGAATCAGTTTGAATCTTTTTGTCATAGTTAAATCTTTTACCCACTCTTTCTCGAACCACAAATGCACATGAACTGTATTTTTTTTACTCTGCTTTTATATTTATCTATACAAAAGCAAAAGAGAATGAACCAATCTGAATTTTGTATTCTCCAAGCGATGACCAATTTAGAGATATTCAGAAACTCTGATATTCAAGGTACGATCCATCGTTTAATTACTTCTTTTCCTAACTTTGGTTGAATCGAGCGTGACCAAAATGAAACGCAATTGCCCTGTGTTGGTCCTTTTCTCTTGGACAGTAATAGTACTGAATTTTGCCCATTTTCAAAAACCTACTTTACTAAATCCTCTTTTATATGAAAAAAAAAAAATTTATATGCTTAAAAAAAAACGATAATGCCAATGTGAAAGAATAGAAAAAAAAAAATATAAAACAAACAATAGTAAGGCTCTTAAAAATATAGAATAAAATACATCAAATGTTTTTTTTTTTTTTACAAAAAAAAATTAAAAAATTAAAAAAAAAAATTTGGAAAATAAATAAAAGGCTAATTAGTTTTTTTTTTTTTTTAAAATATATACATGTATATCCTGTTTGCCTATTTTATGCATTATAGTCTTTGTTTTATAGAAGCTTGCAAGCTCAATTAAAAAAAAAAAAACGAGTATGTTGTTTTTTTTTATTTTAATTGAAAAAAAATGGTGATTATTTGATTAAATGTAGCGTAATACCAGGACAATTGTGCAAAAGTGCCAATGGTCATGGGGTTGTGTTAACAGACATGTCCTCTTCCACAAAAAAAAAAAAATAAAAATAAATAAAAAAAAAAGGGTATCGAAGCCATTAAATTTTATTTTCTCGTTGGTTCAAGTTGAGGCAATAGTGTGTGGGGTAAAACCGCTTCAATACAGCAATTTACATTGAATGAATATATGAGACTGATGGACAACATAGCCCAAGGCAATGTACTGTTCTCGAATAGCCAAGCTTTAATAATTTATATATATAAAATGAGGCCCACTTAAAAATCCATATTTTTTTTTACTCTTTTAACCACCACCAATTCTATCCTATTTATTTTACTTTTTTTTTAACATTCTCTCTTGAATAAACTTTACTCTACATAAAACTTTAACATATTGCAGGTATATTTGCTTACTTTATTCATCCTATTTTTCAAAACTTTACTTATTTATTCATTCTGTGATGATATATATATATCTGTATATCTGTGTATACAAACAGTCACATTTTACTGGAATTCAATCCAATAAGAAAATCACATTGTAAGAAGTTGAAAATGTTATCTTGATTTCATTCAAACGAAACGGATTACAATAAAAAAATGAAAAAAAAAAAGATGGCGAGTTAAAAGAAAAGAAGGGAAAATGAATTCTACATTTTTTTTTTTCCTTTTTCAATCTAAAAAGTTAAAAATAAAAAGGTTAAATGAAAAGAAAAGAAAGAAAAAGTATGGGTGAATGAAAAATAAATGAAAATGGATAAAGTAAAATATATATCTGTCGATATCAAAGTCGTTGTAGCGCACATGAGGTAGAGTGATAGATTGTTGAATTATACAAATTACAAAATGAAATTAGCATATTGCAAGTAAAGAATGAGATCAAGTTATACATGTAATATCCTTAGAATCGAATTGTGAGAAAAGAGGAGATGAGAGTGAGAATAAATGAGGCAGGATGTGGGGGGATGATTTTAAAAATAAGGATAGAAAATGTAGGTAAAGGTAAAATGAGAGAATAAAAGAAAAAAAGGTGGTAAAATAGACGTGCCAGAGAGGCCAAAGATAAATGTGTTCATGGACGTTAAAATTGGAAAGTTAGCGAATTTATGGGTGCAAAGCGTGCTAGATAGGCACAAGTCCACCTCTATTCAAGCCACCCCAATTTTTCATACGACATATACATATATTGCACAAAATAAATATATAGAATTCTAAACAAATCATTTTGAATTTTACTATACGAATATCGACACACGTAAACAAACAATATCCGTAAATAAACAAATGTATAAAATAAAAATTGATAAATAAAAAAGAACAACAGTAAAAATGACGTAAAAAAAAAAATAAAAGCATGGAAATGTTGAAAAAAAAAAACATTGAATGAGTAAATGTTTAAATGAAAGTCGACATTTGACCATTGACGAATTATTCGTTTGAAAATTGTTGATAAATTCATTGACATTGTTATTAATGTGTTTTTCTTTTTATTTATTTTTGATGAAATATAAAATTTCAAATTCATGTGGAAAATAAATTTATCAATATTTATTTTAGCTATTATTTTTGTAAAATAATATCAGTTATTTAATGTTATATTTATTGTGATAATTTTTGTTGATAATAAAATTAAAAAAATATGTTATTATATATTCACCGGGCTAATATTAATCAGGCTAGAGTTATGATATTTTGAAGACGCTGGTATAAAGTACAGTTGGATTTAATAGTCTTGAAAATTTATGGTATCTTTTGAAATATGCTATTTTACGGTTACAAGTAACTTCAAGCTTGATAATATATATGTCCTTATATGATTTTCACATGTGTGGTTACTGAAATTTCAACCCTTTTATTTTAATAAAAAATAAAAGATAATATTATTATTTTTTTTCCAAGTTAGTGAACTGGAACAAATAAATATTTTACCTCGTAAAATTTGTAAATGAGAGTTTAACGAAATTTTAAAAATGATATTTATATATATTTATATAATTTTTTTCTACTTGAGTCTATATGTACTTGTGTAGCTGAAGTGTCTAAAGTGTTTATAATGATGCTAGAATATTTAAGGTGAAAAAACAAAAATTAAAAAAAGGTAAATATATAAATGTTTTAGTAATGAGTTGAGGTAAATAATTTAAATGCATGTTGAGTTGATGATTTTGCCGACTGAAATAATATTAAGATGAAAAAAAAAAAAGTCTTATTTGTAACTATTTTCAGCATCATCCAGGTGAAAGAAATGATAAGAATAAATGTATTTAAAAAATATATGAGAAAAAGAGACAAAAAAAGCATACAGAATCTGTTTTATTCTTCATAACCACAAATCGTTTTACTCTTATTTTTATCTACCAGAGTATAGAATAGAATAAAACAAAAAAAAAGTAAAAATAAAAAAGAAGCAACTTAAAGGGTATACCCGTACAAACAGTGCACCAAGATTGACACAGACCAAACGTGCGCCATGAGGCGGTTATAATGCCCAAGGCACCGTTGAGCTGAAAGGACATTACTCTTTTTTATTTTTTATATTATTTCTTTCAGTTGAAAGGAACCGAAGAATGCCAGCAACGGATCGTCGTCATAGTCGTCAACGTTGACGTTAAAAGGTGAAAAAAGAAAAAATATAAAATATAAAAACCAATGATAAATGAAAAGAAAAAATTTATATATAAAATGAGACATTAAAAGAGAAAACAGAAAATACCAATAGTAAATAGTAAATTGTTTTTATCTTTTATAAAAAAATTCATAAATGAATTTTATTTTGACAATTTTCTAATGATAAAAAGTTAAAAAAAAAATATATTCAAGTGTAAATACATGAGATGTCGATAAAAATATTCAAGAATTCAATGCGTCATTGAATCACTTACAAAGAATAGTACTGTCACTATTTTTGAACCTCAAAAAACTGTATAAATAAAATGCATAAAAATAAAATAAATAAAAAAAAATACGATAAAAACAGTATAGAGAGAAAGAATTGAACAAAAGAATAAAATAAATAAAACTCAGTTGTACAGAGAGAGAAAGAGTCATACGTATTCGTAAAACATACGTGAGTTGATGCCAAGAAGGAAAATCGAGACCCATTGTAATGCGAATGAAATTCTCGAAGACTCCTGGTGCAAAAGGCTTGGTGGTTAAGTCGTGTGGAAACGAGCACATGGCTGGTGAGACTAGAGCTTGCGCCGCGAGCATAGAGAAGCTTTTTTTCGATTCACTTTTTTTATCAAACAATTTTTATTTTTATCCAAAAAAAAATTTGACTCTTTTTCTTTCCCAACTCGCATTGTTCCTTCGGGATTTATTTTCATCCTTATCAAGAGTGATAATCAAGATGAATAAAATAGAAAAAAATACGACAATGACACTGAGGGTAAATAAAAGTGACGGAACATTGAAAAAAAGTAAAAAAAAAAAATTCAAAAAAGCAAAAACCATATGGTTCATTTAATTATCTCGCAGTTTGTGTTATTATTTTTTAATATTATATTTATGCAACTGTAAAAGACACATAATCACAAACTTTAACATCGACTTGCTTCTCAAAGTGAGTGCTTCACTTTGAACTTATTGATGCGTGAATGGCTTCATGCATAGCTTCTGGCTATGATAGTGAAGAGGCAATATAGAAGCCAAGTATATAAATATACATAAGACACGAGATATTAAGTACGAAATACCTTAGTATTCATTGAGCAATTTCCATCCACTCTTTTATACATCCAATTTATAAATATACATCTATCTGTATAAATTTTTTTTCATTTATTTCAAATTTAATAATATGATACTTTGTCATTAGAAAATTATCGATAAAATATTATATTACATTCTTTTCAATTATATTATCTCTGTGTTTAATTAATTTTGGAAAGCTCAATTTACACTTTATAACTATCACAAAATTGTAAGGTTGTAGAGATTGAGTTTAATTTACCATCATGTGTGACTAAAATATAACATATTTTTTATCAGAAATTTTTCAACAAAGAATTTGAATAGTAGGTAATAATTAGCCTGCATAGTAGAAGAATTGAATTGTTTAAATAATGTAATTTGAATCTATTCAAAAATTATTTTTAAAGATCAAAAAAAAAAAAAAAATATGAAAAAAGAAATTTTTAATTGAATAAATAAAATGGCATAGCAACGTAAATGATTTAATTGAAATGACAACTGATTTTACATTGAAATTATTGTTAAATATATTTATCGACCGGAGGGAATACATATTTTCTCTAGAAATTTCTCGATGGATGAAGAAATTGCTATGATAATGAGCTCATTAAGCAGCTTAGTTATAAAGGTTAAAAAGCACTCAAATTGATGAACTGTATTATGTCAAAAATATATATATACGATGCATAATAGAAGAAAATATATTCAATGAACAAAGTGCCGACAATATATATGTATGTGAAAGGTATTAACCATCAAAGGCTTTTATTAAGCTTTTGACTCTCTTTTGTCTAAAGCAAAATGCGTATGTCTATATAATATTAAATATATATTAAATTATTATTATCTTTAATTTTTTTTCTTTTGCTTTCGTTACTGGGGTCAGTGAATTACTAGAAATTCCGACATACATTGTAAACCTTACAGATGCTTTTGGGCTTTCTATTTTCAAATGCCATATCACAAGTCAAAGGGCAATTTCTCTTTTCTCTCTCTAAATCCCTGAAAAGGCTCGTAAGCCAACTGACACAGATGAATATATCAAAGTCCGCATAGATATATATATATATATTTTATTTATTTTTTTTTTCTATGTAAGTGAAGGGCTTTTTTTATATTCTTTATCATATTTTTCATATTATTTTTTTATCCTATGGACGTTTGCTTATATTGACCGAAGGAAAATTCTAAAAAAATACCTTTTATCTTCTCGAAAAATTTCTTTTAATCTTTATTTTTATTTTCTAAAACCTACTTTGATTTATTTTTATTTTATATTTATATACTCTTTGAATTGATTTCTGCTTTTTTAACGATGTCATCCATTTTTTTGTCATACTGAGCGTTAAATTGTTCGTTTTTATTTGAGCTCGAGTTGAAATTTTATAAACAAGATATTTTTTTATATTTATTCTTTTGTAAATTTACTCTTTCTTATCTATCATTTGAGATATTTTTTATTCAAGATAAATTCTTTTTTTTTTTTTCTTTTGTGCAATGAATGCGTACTTGTGTACATATATATTGAGAATTGTTGAGAGAGTACTTGCAGGAAATGTAGACTTGGATAATATGCAAAAGACGACGTTGGTTTTTTCCGTGTGGTAGTTTGAAGATATCTAGAAATAAGAGAGTGAGAAGATGGGCACAGTAAGAAAAATAAAAATAAAAAAAAGAGGGTAGAATTGATGTATATCCTTGGGCTTACAATGGATTTCGAATAATAAGCTCTGGATCATTGATCTCAGTATTGTACCTTGCAGATTCTTTGAACACAGCACATCGTATCTTGGATGCTTTATTTCATCGACTATATAGGGTTGTATTACTTTTCCTCTATTCTTTTATTTCCATTTTATTTTTATTTTCACTATTTTTTATTTAATTTATTTACTTTTTTTTCTATTCAATTAATTTTTTATTTTTATATGGCATCTTGAATAATTCAATGAACAAAAAAAAGAAGATAATAATAATTCAATTTCATTGTTCTATAACTACTATGATCATTTGAATTGTGATAGATCAATTCAATTGTTCATTTCATATTGCAAATTGTCAACGTGTGAATGTACAAAATTAGATGTAATCATACAAGCCAACAAGTATTACTATTGAGCCTCACTGATACACTGACAATCTGGCTCTGAGCCCAATCAATAATTCAACCCTTCATTCGATAGCATTGATAAATTATTATTATATTCAATTTTTAATTTTTTTTCAATTTTTATTTATACAAATGTGTCAATGCAATTTTGTCAAACAATATAATTTACTGCTTTAACCACAAAATTTGTATACCGTTATATTTGCAAGTTTTGTTTTATTCATTACACTGAATACCAATGTGTTATTAATTTTATAAACCGATGTATCATTGAATGAAAAAAAAAGTATTATCTGTATATATTGAAAAAAAAATTAAATCATTCTATAAAAAAACCTTTATAATCTTCATATTTTTATTGATTAAATTTGTTTGTTAAATTAATATTTTCAAAAAATCACTGACACGTATATTTTTAATGAACAATAATATAATATCATTTCATAAAAATAAATTATCATTGTTAAATTTATCAAGCTTTATATGACTCTATGTAGTTTTATTCATTTTAATGTTATTTATTTTTTTAAAATTTAATTCAAGTTATTTACTTTTCCTAGTTCACTAAGGCCACCCTTCTTTTCAACCGTAACTCTTTACATATATATGTATTTTGTGACTGTCTGACTGGTGGCAAGAGTTTTTATAGGTATGCATTTTGAAAATATTATACAAGTATAACAAGTCTAGTGAGCGAGAGTAAGAGTCAGATCGTATCCGTTGGTAATTTATTTGCTCAAAAACCAAAAACTTTTACCGAGGATTCGTAAGATGTATAATGATCGTTACCATATACACTCAAGTAATAACTTGTTCCAAAAGCAGATTGCAAAGTTTTAGCGACAATTTTACTATAAGTAGTAGTATAAAACTATTTAATTTAAAATTTCTTTCTACCAAAAAAAAAAAAAAAAAAAAACGGTCGTTATTCTTCACAAAATAATGAAGATGTAAAAAAAAAAGAGAATTGAAATTTTTAATTGTTTGTATGAATTTAATAACGAAAAGTTCTTTTGATGTCATGAATTGTGAGAGAATATGAGTTTTTTTGTGTGAATGAATATATAATATTAAACGATGTGTGTTCATCAGTGATGTTTTAATATACGAGTGACTTAATGGAGACCGACAGAGCAATATGCAAAGGCCCTGGTGACACTAATCCAATGTATCACGTTTCATATATGTACAAGCAACACCGATGCGTGAAGCCGTAACACCATGAAATATACACCTGGGATAACCTCGACATAAACTCACATTTATGCCCATTGATGCATCACGTATCAATAAATATATATCGTGGGAATATTTTTTAATATTATTAATATTGTATAATCAATATATCATCAAACAACAACAACGAGAGGAAAAAAAACTACACTAATGGCATTATTTAATAAATTTAATAAATAAATATTCCATTATAATATTAATAGAAAATTATTCATTCTACTTTCATGGAAACATGATATTTGTATAAATTGAGATGATAAATTTTAGCGGCATTAAATAATAATAATTATAAATTATCGGACGATAATTATGGGATGACAAAATATATATTATAATGTTTTTTGAATTATGTTTAATAGAAAAATAATTATTTTTTTTTTGTGCAAGTAATTAGTGTTGTTAATAATTTAATAGTATTATGAAAAAGCTTACGGTATACTTTAATTAGTTATTTATTGAACAATGTGTGTATTGACAATTAATATTGATTTGCGGTTTGTTAAATAAGGTAATTTTGATTTTCTATTATTCAATGTTTTGGTGGATGATATTTAAATGAAAATTTACAATAAGAGAAATAGAGATTTTGATTGTGAGAACGAGATAAATGACGATGATGATGATGATGTTGTTGATGATAATTATGACGATAGTGTGAGCTGGAAATTTCAAGTGGGAATTTGATTTTCAAATGCTATTTTAGTTTTGAAGGTATAGGAAATGCAGATGTGGTATCACGTGATTTGGCAAAATTCCAATATGAGATTCATGATTTTATTGTGTGTATATATATGCATTTGATTAAAATAAAATAACCAAATACAGAGATAAATAATGATGATGAAAAAAGACAAAGAAATAAAAAACGTTCTTTTTTTAGATAAAAAAATATACAAATTTGTGTGAGGTCAGTTACAAACCATTTCTGGCCGATGTGTTATTTTATTTTGCTGAAAGTTTTTGTTATTTTTTGACTTGGCAATAGTGAAGATTGGATGGAAAAGTAAGTTGGATTATATATGTACATATGCACTGTAACCATAGATAAATGTATTTGTAATATTTTTAACGCCAGTAAAAATTTTCTATATCCTATCTTTTTTTCTGTACGAGTCGTTTGACTTGTTAACTTGGTTTGGCAAACTTGGTAAGAGAAATCAGCTTAGTGTGAGCAATTTATACAAATCTTTAACTTGTTTACATTGTTGAAAACTTTTGAATTGATGAAAAATAAATTGAATTTTTCTATATTTTTATTTCTCATTTAAATAAATTATTGAGTATAATTTTTTTGAGGTTTTACTATTATTTTTGGTGCCAAATAAATTTTCATAGTTCATATGTAAACAAGTTAAATTATGAATAAATAAAAAAATTATTTACTTTGATCTTTTTTTTTTTATTAAATCACAAGTAATATTTGTTAATAAAAAAAAATTGAATTTATATAATTTAACGAATTATAACGAAAGTATAAATAAAAAAAACAAATAAATTTTATTAAATAAATTTCATAACTATCATAATTTAAAATGTCATTGCAATTTTTTCATGTAAAAATAAATAAATTAAATGAATAAATAGTTTTGTAAGCATAATAATGTTTAACAGGTGATGCAATGGATAAAATAACAAGATGATATCAGTGTGTTATTGTAATAATATATATTGGATGAATAAGCCATGTGGCTTTCTAAAGCGATGACAGGGTTTCTGTGAATCTGTCGTAGGGCGTTTTGGTATATATTTGTCATAAATGGCACATCGCCAATTTTGTACTGTGTGGTACTAAAATAGGTGGAGGTCGCGGCGAGATGAATTCCTTGCAACTTAATCTACACCGATATACGACACACATAGACATTCGTGTATGGATTGGATATACATTGTTCTTGAAGATGAGATCGATTCTTATTTTATTTTTTCTGATTTGGTATGTTCAATCTACAAAACTTAATGACATCTCACAATGTATATGCGCTCTAACCCTCCGAGACAAGTAAAGATATATCTTGAATTTACCAAGACACTGAAAATTTCACAATCTTAATACATACATTTATATTTTATCCGGCATTTCACTTTTACAACTGAAAATCATATACTTGATTGAATTTTCTGATGCATGTCTTTTTCAACAAAATTATAATTTTCTATTATAAATTTTACTATCCAATATGAACAAGTACTCGACATTTTTCGTATACCAAAATCGTTGATTAAATGTCTTTTCAATTGAATTTAATTAAATAACACGAATAAATTAAATATTCATAAAAAAATAAAATATATTTAAATTAAAATTTAACTCGAGAATATATTCCTCTTTGAAATATTACAAATTCTTTAATCAAACTTTTATTATATGAAATATTATAATAAATGAAAACTAAAATATTATCATTTTAATCATGTTAATAAAATTACATAAACCGGAAAAAATATATAGTTTTAAAATTTCATTTATTAATAATGTATTTAAAATATTTTAAACACGCAGCATGATTATATTTTTTTATTTTTATCAAATGATTATTTCGTCGTATAATATTATGGAATATTTTAACAGTAAAAATAAAAATTGAATAGAAAAAAATTATTCCCATAAGAATTATATTCGCATAATAAAGATGAAAAAAAAAATAAATAATATTTATATGAAATTTTTACTTTTACTACTTTCATAAATTGAAAAAAATAAATTTTTTTTTTACAGATTTCAAGTTTAGCGATCAAATAAATTACGTGTTAGATGAACCGGAAACATGACATATTTTAAAAGCAACATGCAAGCCCGTGACCATAAAGCACGCTTTAATATTTCATGGCGAGTGAACGTTTCTCTATATCTCTCTCGAGAAAATAAAAATAAAAAATATATAACAAAATAAAAAAATTTATTTAAAAAAAAGCAGTAAAAAGATCAAAAAAAAATTTATTAGAATTTGAAATATACTCAGTCAATGATATTAAAATTCAACAGCAAATAAAAATGAAAAAATCTCATACAAATAAATCATTAATGACAGTATGACTATTTTTTGGTATATATGTTTGTATAGATATACTCTCTCCTACCACTTGTGTGCATTTCATCTAGTATTTGAACTGAGGGCACATCTCCCAACGATAAAATTGATACAGTGCCCGCTCGGTTGGCCAACCAACCATCCAATAAATCGTTTCGATTAACGTTTTCCAAATCGGTTAATATCCGGTCTGTATTGTCTTTTTTTTTTTTTTTTGTTTTCCCATTTTTTTTTCCATCCACTATTATATAAATTTTGTTTTTTAATTTTTATTTTCAATTTTTTTTTTTGCTTTTGTTGGTTCAGTTCTAGAACTCGCGAAAGCCACGAATCCCGCACAGTATACTGCACAAGCAATAAAATATAAAATAAATATATATATAT
>JAPYYR010000378.1:0-32756 GCA_030523065.1 Aphidius colemani
TCTATCCTAACCAGTTTCATGGATAGATTGCCCTCTGTATTTAGCTTTCTTTATACAGGGGTTCTGAAAGTTTAAACCATTTGCACATGTTGTAAATGGCTATACTTTACTTACCAGTAAATTTACTTTACTTGCAGTACACATGCTTTATTCATAGATTACCTGAGTTTTTTTTTTTTTTTTATATTGAAAACAAAATTATTTATTTGAATGATTTTTATTTTCTATAATTTATTGCAAATTTACATAATATAAATTTATAAATAATTTCAATATAACAAAATTCAAATTATTTTTCAAATTAATTTAACAATTATTCATTGTAAGGGATAAAAATGAATTGACAAGTATTTGATGCATTTCAATAATATATTTTTTATAATAAAATAATTAAATTGCATTAATATTTAAATATTTTCCCGCCGTTTAAACCTCGGCCGATCGATAAAAACTCTCTCCAGTGGTGGCGACTTTACGAGGAAAACGTCAGTTGATCAACAGCCACTGAAACAGCCGGTTTTGCCGGCAATTATCACAAGCCATTTTATTTATTTATATAAACACATTCTTAACATTCTTAAAATAATTATCAGTATTGTGTGATTAATTTAAAAAATCAACAAAGTATGGAAAGTGCAATTGTTGATTTGGAGCAAAGTGTAAGTACATTTTTGACAGATTTGAGTGGTTTTTTGTTTGGATATACTATGATGCTAACCTATCCCAACTGACATTTATAAAATTTATACCTATATAACATTGATGTATGGTTGTTGAAGATACTTGATTGACGTCATAGTTTTTTTTATGTTATTATACAGGTTGATCAAGCCAATGGTAAACTTGCAACGATTACCTGGAAAATTAAAACCTTTGAAGAACAATTTCCAGATCCTGATAATGAGGTGTTTATTTTTACTCAGCTTCAACATCATGTTTTGTTTTTGTTTATCATAAATATAATTGTCATTTTTTTACTTATTTATTTATTTTTTTTTAGGTATCTGTTTTGAGACTTGTTCGTTCAGTTCATCAGGTCAAAGAAGAATATCAAACATTACGTCAAGAAATTTTGGAGGTCCAACAACTCCAAAAACAGTTGACTGTTTCACTCAAAGCACAAGTTTCTCAGGTACAGGGACACTTTAATATACTGCGTGAAAAAATTGTTAGGAGTAAAGAAGTTGCCCAACTAAAACAAGATTATTAGAATCTCAATTATAATTAACTTTTTTTTTTTTTATTTTTTTAACTTAAATAATTACTTTATATTTGAAAATTAATTTTAAAAAAAGATCTAGTTGATGAAATCAACTGAATCCTCAATCGTGATGAAATTTCAATGTTATCTAGTTTATTACAATAATACTTCCATAAGCATCTAAAAAAAATTAAAAATCAATTTAAACCAAAACATTATTAACAGTAATTTATTAAATTTTTTTTATTAATTAAAATCATGTTTTAGAATTGAATTAAAATCTACAAAACTGGTTGAGAAATAACATTCAAATTGAATAATAAAATTACAATTAAATTGAAGAAAAAAAAAAATAGGAAATTTACAGTCATAGCTAAATAAAAATGAATAAAAATTATTAAAAAGTAAAATAAAATCACGAGCAAGAAAAAAATAAAATTGCCTTAATGAACTCGATTAAAAAAATTAAAATCAAATTGTCAAGAGGCAAGAGAAAACTCTTTAGCCTCTTTTTTTAACGAAATCTCACATGTTTTTTAAATTCATTCACATTTGTTGTTAATAACTTAATTGTTAGGTTTGTTATTAATTAATCATTTTTTATTTCAATAAATAAGGACCAAAATAATCCTTTAGTTGAGGAATTCTAGGAACCAATATTGACTGTCATTGTCTTAGTCGACAAACTAGATATTTATTTATTAGTAATTACAACAATTATATTTATTAAAATAAGTTATGAGTAGACAATATTCTATGTATACACTCATTAGTTTTAAGAAAATGAGAAGAATGGTCTGGAACACATTCTAATGTTGTGCCAAAGCACTTTTTTTTTTGATTTGCTTTTAATGAAAAAAACTTTTTTTCTTTCCTTTTTATCTTTTTTATATACTCTGTTTTTATCCATGAATTTCGTGCCAACATGTAATTATCACAAAGGCTTATGTTTTTTTGTTAAAAAAAAAACTTCAAACGATTATTAATATTTTTTCTAAATTCCTTGTCATTTTAACATGGAAAATTGTCAAAAATTAATTAGTCAAAATCAAAAAACTTTAATTAAAAAAAATATACACAAGGCTGCTCACTAAGAATAGTTTCTCTTTTTCATTTAACAATATTCAATTATTCAAATATTAATATTCTATCAGTGAATGTTACTTGAATAATATATACATTGTATCTTTTTAGATGATTAATTTAATTGTAAAATAATAAACTGTAGAAAATATATATAAAAAAATGTTTACAATATTTTATCGACTAATTAATATTTAAATTATTATCAATAGATATATTAGTTTTTTTTGAATAAATAATGCATCAACGAGGTATAGAGGTTTTTTTTGCCATACATTTTGAAGGCTGAGTGACCAAGGTGATGAGTCATCATTTCCTTTATACTAATATTATATAAATTCAAGACAAAAAATATAATTATTAATATTAATTACTAATTATTAATATATATTTTTCATTTATTCACAATTAAATTTTATGATAATTCATTTAACAATAGATCCAATTGTTGGGGACACTCCTTTAAACTAATTGTACATTAAAAATTGTTTCGGTTGAGCTGAAAAGAAAACAGGCAAAGCAACTAATTGAAAATAAATCAATTATAGTTAACTTGTCTTCGAAGATAAAAAAAATCAACTTTTTAAAAGTTAAATTGGCTAAAATCATTTTGCTTATATTTAAACTTTTTTTTGTAAAAAATTGTCAATTAATTACTCATTTCCTGTGACTCAGAGTAGTTCTCAAAACGAGTTTTAACATATATTTTTATTTTATTGTAATATTTTATAATATTTTATCAGTTATTGATAAATGTTCTTGTTTTATGCTGACTCATTTCAGCTCATCATCTTGATCTTTTAAATTTCTTCAATAATAATGAATTTCTAGTTGAGTAATTTATTTTATATATCTTTGCTGAAAGAAATTTAAAAAATCATTTAAAAAAAAAAAAAAACGGATGAATCTTTTCTTCAATGTCTTTTACAATCAGGAAGTGTTATCCCAAGCATCATCTCATTTTAAATATTTTTCCAAACATTCACCTTCCTGCAAAAATATAACCAACAGAACGAGTTACGAAGTGTAAATCAACATGTATGTAGACCTCCACGAGTGTAAATGTACTCAAGTCAAGGCTATCATATCTCACCAAAATGTGAGAGGTTGTAGACCTTTCTCCCACAATCACTCATTATTCTGAATTGAATTAACAAATATTTTATGACCAAAAAAAAAAAAATATACACCATTAAATATACTGATTATTTTTTTTCCCCAACTTACTGTTAATCATTGAATTTTTAATTTTTTTGTTTTTCGTGGTTTTACTTCCTCGAGTACTTAATGACGTTGAAAATAGGTGAAATGGAAAATCGATTGAGCTCCCCAGAGCTGAATTTTTATGAGCTGTATAAATGTCAAACAGTCAATAATAATATTCAAATTTTAATCTAGAAAAAATTATTAATAAATTGACAAATAAAAATTTGTCAATCAATTAAATTTTAATTCTTATTCTTTTTTTTTTGTTTGAAATACAAATAAAACATAATTAGAGCGGTAAATACGATGATGATTAAATGAAAGTGAACTATTTCTCATGTAAAACATGCAAAATTATTATAAATTTTTATTAATCATCTGTAAGATTTGCTTGAAAAAAAATCATTGAAACGTATAAATTTGTGGTTTGTCGTATTCATGAAAGCGAATATAATGTTAAAAAAAAAAAAAAGTCATGAGAAAGAAACATCGTGAAATTAAAACACTGTAAAATTATTTCTTTTTTTAATGATTAATACTTTTGTTTATTTAACTGTTTTTCCCACATTGACAGTAATTATTGTAGCGGATGTTTTTTTTCTCTATTATCCAAATTTTTATTCATATAGTTGCATTTTGTATTTAGGAAGTGTTTGAAAGTCAAAACCGTGAAAGTTCGATAAACATATTCTTCATGAAATATTTATTAAAATTTTTTAAGTAGAACGACAGAATAATATATTATTTTTGTATTTTCAAAAAATAAATTGAAGCCACTATTAAAACTAGTCGTTTTTTTTTTTTTTTAAATAATCTAATATCTACAATTATCGCTTTTATATCATTCATAAAATAATAAACATCAAAGAAATACATAATTTAAGTATTTTCTACTTGTTAAGTATTATCATAGTTCTAAATGCGGGCAAGTAAACTGCTCAGGTGACCTAAATAAACGTATGTTAAATAAAAAAAAAAAACAAACACGCAAAGTTTGTTCCTTTCCCAAGTCGCAATCTAACTATCCAAGAACCAAGAGACTCACCAAGTCACCATTCAGTCTCCGTTAACCGGTTTGTCTGTCTGGTTCAGTACTTACAATTTACTCATATGGTTTTTTGTCATTAAAAAAGTAATCAAACAATTGTTTCTCAATGATTGAGACCGATAATCATAAGTATGTTATTATTATTATTCAAATATTAATATTTTAAAAAAGAAAAAAATAAATTTTAAAGTTTTTAGTTCAAGAAAAACAGAAAAATTGTTTTATTTAAATTAAAAATCAAAAAGTTAGTTATAATGATTTTTGAAAAAATTAATAAACTTGTGTGTTTACTATTTGTAAATCAAACAAATTAATATTACAAAAGTGACTTGAAAAATTTTATCATTCATTGTATTGATGAGATTGATTGGTAATAAATAAAAAAAAATATTAGCATAAATTTCTTGGCAATTGTTGTAACATATTTAATTAGAAATACAATAGCAATTTGAATTTAATGATTTGCTTCATTTTTATATTAAAATTTTCAAAGCATATTCTATTGTTCATATGAAAAAGTCTGTGACTTCCTATTTTTAATTCAATTTATGTAGTAATTTATTTGTTATCTTTATCATTTTTTTTTTTTTAGTTTGTGATTGATATCATTATTCATCGTTGATTGAAGTATAATGAGGTATTTTTTGAGTCTCGCTTTTCTAGCGATTTTATTTATAATTGGTGTGTCATCACATGGAAGACTTATTGAACCTCCATCAAGAGCGTCAATGTGGAGATATGGTTTCGATACACCACATGATTATAATGATCATGAATGTTACTGTGGTATTTATTTGTTATTAATTTATAAAAATATTTATTATTATTTTTGTATATTTTATTCATAGGTGGTTTTACTAAACAATGGGTTATCAACAAAGGCAAATGTGGTATTTGTGGCGATCCATGGGATTCAAAACCGGTTAATATTTTTTTCTTCTTTTTTTAAAATACCTTAGATTTTATTTTTATATTCAATTTATTTTTATACAGCCTCGAGTACATGAAACGGGTGGAAAATATGGTAACAGTGTTATTGTAAGAAAATATAAAACTGGAGATAAAATTCCAGTTCGCGGTAATTATGTTTTTTTTTTAATTACTAAAACTACTAAAAGATTGTTATATTTAATATAAAATTTTTAATAAATTATCTTTTTAAATAGTTGAATTAACTGCCAACCATTTTGGATATTTTGAATTTCGAGTATGTCCAATGAAAGTACATGGAAAAGAAGTTACACAAGAGTGCCTTGACAAGCATTTACTATTGATGGAGGATAAACAATCAAAATATTATCCTGGACCAGGCAATCGTATCTTCGAAGGATATTTTAAATTGCCAAAAGACTTGACTTGTGCACAATGTGTCTTCCAGTGGAAATATATAGCTGGAAATAATTGGGGTGATTGTGGCAATAACACAAGTAAGTTTTTTTTTTTTTTTTTCGAAACACAATTTTTCATTTGACGAAATTAAATATATATATTTTAACAATATAATGACTTAATTGATATTCTTTCGATGAACTAGTCGATTAGAAAGCGTTTCATAATGAATGAAAAATAAAATTAAAAAAAAAAACAAATTGTGCAACAATAGACATATGTTGTAATAAAAAAAACTATAATTATTCTTGCATGACCATCAATCGAAATAATATTATTAAATAATAACATTTCAGGTGCTGTTGGATGTGGTCCTCAGGAAGAATTTCGTGCATGTGCTGATATTGCAATTGGTGATAATCTACCATCGTTGCCAACAACGCCTCCATCATCAAAACCAACAAAAAAACCATACAAGCCAGCAGAACAATCAAATCAAACTTCACCAGAGTTCGACGATACCACAACAACAACGGTATCATCGAACTGGTGGTTTCTCCCTATTGTCATCGCTTCGACGGGTCTTATCGTCACTTTGGCAATCCTTGCTTTACTTTACGCCTACTATTACCACATTGCTGGACGAGCTAAGCTTTGGCTAAAATCAAGAAGACTCGCACCTGAAAATTCAACAACTAATGAATTACCACCAGTGGCACCACCTCGACAAAAACGTACTTTGTCCAATAATTTACATCTTTAAAATTTAAAACTAATTATCATTGTTCGACTTTTTTTTTGTCATCATTTTGTATATATAAAAAATAATTCATCTTATTTATTTGCCATTCTCAATTTTTTTTTAAAAATTCATCTTTTTTTTTAATTTGACTTTTTTTTTTTTTTTTCTTTATTTTATGATGTATTTCGATATTAAATAATAATAATAATAATAATTTACAAAAATAATTATTTTTTACTCAAAAGCAACGTTCGAAAATCATGATTACTCATTGGTTTCGATTGAGTTTGAATTGTTGATGATGTTGAGTCATTTTTAATTTGTGGTTTAACATTACGTGGTACCATTGATAATAATGTTTTTGGTACTCCAAAATGTGTTCTGCTTATTGTTGTACCACCAAGTGATTTTGTTGATATATCATCATTGGTTTTACGACGTTCAGGAGGCTGACTAATAGAAACACTGATAATTTTATCACCAATTGAGATTCCATCAACTGCCAAGACAGCTTTACCTGCACTTTTATCATCGACAAAATCAACATAAGCAATACCTTTTGAATGACCATTGCGATATGTTACCAAGCGAACATCTTTTAGTGTTCCATATTGTTTAAATATATTTTCAAGATCTTCTTTTGTCGTTGTGAGTGGAAGTCCTGTAAAAATAAAAACAATATTTTACTCAAAATTCAATAGTTTGTTGAAAATTAAATCACAATTAATAGAATTAAAAGTAATTTTTTGAAATCATACTAAATCAATTTCAAAAAAAAAGGTAATAATCCAATTTATTCATTTCTTTTTAGACAAAAAAGATAAATTTAATTAATTTATTTAATTTTTCTTTTACCTTTGACAAATAATTTATTTTTCTCTAATTCACATGCATATTTGAAAGCAGAACCTCTTGTTGTTTTATCAGGGTCACATCGAGAAACATACATTGGACGTCCATTTATTGGAGTTCTATCAAGCTTTAAAGCATCTTCAACAGCTCGTGTATTCTCCAATTGAACATAACAAAATCCTTTACTTCTTCCTTTAAAATCTTTGATCATTTTAAAAAGTGTAACCTTGCCAGCAGGTGCTAATGCTAATTTTATTTCTTCCTCAGTTGCATCATAATCTAAATTACTAACAAATACTGTTATTTTGTCATCAACATCTTGATTTGTTTCCATTTTTTCGTCTTCTTGAGAAGCAACATAGCCAGGAGGAGGCGGAACTTTTTCAACAACTTTCTCCTCATGCGAAGCTACAAAGCCTGGAGGTGGTGCAATTTTTTCTTTCTTATGTTCTATAGTTTTTTTATTTTTTTCAATGTTTAAGCTATCACTAACTTTTGGCTTTTTAGATCTATCAATTTTTCCTTGTTTATTAGCTGGACCCTGCGATCTACCTCCATCATCACCTTTTCTCTTTAACGGTTTTTTTCCTGATTGTTCATGAGCAACATTTTGTTCATAATAATTTGCCTGTTTTGGATTTTTTAATCTTTCTTTAGCAATTTTATCGATTTTATCTTTAATTTTATCTTCACATATTTCCATTTGTTCAAGTGTACCCTCGTCTCGTTCAAATTCAAGCCACGAATTTGTTATACTCTCAGGCCAATCTGTAACAGCTACAAGAGCTTTTTGATAAAGTTTACGAAGATGTTTCGTATCACCGTAACATTTTTCAAGTGTTATATATTCAAGCCAGCTTGATGCATATGCCGAATGACCCTGTGCAAGTATATTAGACCATATTGTTCTGGCTTTTTCCATATCAGCAGCATGAACAGCTTCAGTTCTTGCCCAAAATTGTAAAACAATACACTGTAAATCACCATCAAGACCAGCAAGATGTTCGGATGCTTTGGTAAATGCATTCCTTAAAACTTCAATTTGTTGTTTTTCATTATCTGATGATGGATCGATACGTCTACGTAGATATTCAAGATATGTCATCCAAATATTTCGATAATCATCGGCTGTTGGTAGTCCGGCAACTAATGAATTTTCAAGAACATTTTGAATATTTAATAATGGTTTATTCCATTTTTCCAATGAACGAATCCATTTTTTCCATATTATCATACACCAGGGTACATTTCTCGTTGATCTTTCATAAATTGGTAATAATAAATCTTCATTTTTTAATGTTTTATCGACATAATCTATATATTCAATCCAAAATTGTGATTCAAGACTTAAATGAGATAAAATACGCTCATAAAGTATGCAAACACGACTTGGATCACCATGTTGTTTCTCATATATGAGATATTCTTTGTAAGTATCAATAGTTTCATCAGTATTTTGGGAAGCAACTAATCTTTCCTCAAAAGAAAGACGTGATGCTAATTCAGTAGATGCACGGTAATAATTTGCGGTGACAATTTTTTCATCAACTGAAGAATCAGATCCATCACTAGAACGCCATTCTAGATATTCTTCGAGAGTTTTTTCCATGTCAAGAAGTGGACAAGCTAGTTGACGACGAAATAAAGCAGCTATACGATCGATTCCTTCTTTTCGTTCAGCATCAGAGGTGACCTGGGTAAATTATTTTCTGAATTTAGTAAATATTTGTTCGTTATTTACAAAAAAATTATACTTTTTTTTTTTTTATACCATAGAAACAAGGATATTTTCAAATTCTCGATAAGCTTCCCAAACAATGGCACCTTTGGTTACATGAAGACCAACAGCAGTCAATGCTCTCTCAAACAATTGTCTTATTGTTTTTTTTGGATCCTTGTCTTTGTCATTGTTTCCCATTGCGCCAATGCTGAATTGGAGATATTCCAGCCATACTTCAACAGCTAAAAAAAAAAACAATACAAATATTTTAATTAATAAAGTAATTTTATTTAAAAATTGATTGTAACTTACAGAGATAATCTATGACAGATCTCTCACAGAGTTTTTCAACAGCAAGTCTGTCTTTGGGACTAACAACAAGTTGAATTTCATCTCTAATCCAAGACAGCCATAACTCTGGACTTAATGGGTATTTTGAACTCATATTTTCACGAGCACGACGTAGTCTATCAAGCTCACCCATACTTTGAAGTTTTTTAATTAACGAAACATGACTTGTATAGTCATATGGATTTTCCAATAAAATACTCTCCAATTTATTGACTTCTTTTTCATTATCAGCATCATTTTGATCATCATTGTCATCCTCCTCATCATCATCATCTTCATCATCATCATCATCATCATCATTGCTTTCAAGATTATATTTTTCACTATTTTCATTTTCAACTGCCATCGCTGATGATTTCTGTTCATCAAACGGTTCAACTGCTTCTCTAACATCATCAGTCTCTTTCATCTTCATATTTCGCAATTTTTCCTCTGAATTACCCAATTCCATTTCTTCCATTTTTACCAATAAAATAACTATCAAAGAGTTATTTTATTATCCAATATTGATTGTTTGAATATTGGTTTAACAACTATATTGAACTGTATTATCGTAACGAAAGGTTATGTTTTGATTTCATACGGTTGATAAGAAAGAGACAGATAAATACATAAGCAATAGATAATAACAATAACAAAGCCTGCGCGAAGCGTCATGGAGAGAGAAATTCTCAGAAAAAAAAAAAACTCTCCTTCATTTTTGGTGTTTTTATTACAATAGGTTGATTCTCAAATCCCCTACTTCTGTTTTTTCAATATATTTATCACCCCTCCAGTCATATTTCAGACAATTTTTTTTTTTTTTTTTTGTTATTGAAAGTACGTTGTTTCGAATTGTTCAAAATAGGGGAAATATACAGATTTCAATGTTCGATGCAGTTCGATGTAGACTTGTCCATTTTTAACGAAAAAATCAATCTTTATTTCATTGACGTAACATAACCTGGTGCAATTATTAATAATATACCTACATATATGCTAAAATATAAAAATCGATAAGGAATTACATCTCAATCAACTGAATAGAATTTCCTTAAATTTAAAAAAAAAAAAAATGACAAAGTGAACTGTAAAGTCAAGTTTTTATTTATTTTTTCAAGTTGTTATCAGTCTTGGCTATTGATAAGACAATTAACGTACGTCTTGAGTCACAAGAGTGGCTAGAAATGACGTGAAATTACCAATATTAAAAATATTGAACTGTGTGTGAAAGTGTATAAATTAAATTGACATTGAAAAAAGAAAACAAAAATATAAGTAATAATGCCTGAACAATCAACGTCAAATGGTCAACAAGTACCAGATAGTCAAACAGTGACAATTGAAATACCAAGTGAACAAACGCCAAGACCATCGTCATCATCAGGAATTTTGATGACACATACAACTCATGCAAATCAGCCAATCCAATCAACGATGAGATCATCATCGGAGCTGTCAAGAATATTTCCAAATGGTGTACCTACAAATTTAGATGACATCAGGCCAATTATTGCCCAAGCATGCTCTGTAAGAACAATTTAAAAATTATAATTAATCTATAAATAATCATAAATATATTAACAAAATGTTATGTGTTTATTTCTTTCTTTTCAGAATCCAATGTCTCTAACATCATGGTTGAATGTACGTCTACCAGGTCAACAAGCACAAACACAAGCACCAACACCTCCATCAGATTCATTTGTCATAACAATTGTTGATGATGCAACAACATTACCAACAACAACAACAACAACAACAAACAATCAAAATGATACATTTGCTAATAATCCACCAAATAATAATAATAATAATCAACAAACAACAGCAACAACAGCTGATAATTTTTTAAATAATATACGTGAAGCTACACATTCACCAACAAATAGTAATAATAATAATAATAACAACGATCAAGATCAAGATGATCAAACACTTGACTCATTACCAATTAGTCCACAAGCACGTGACATATTAAAATCAATACAAAATCATTTACCATTTGCAGCAATTGCAATTGCAAAAGGTGTTTATGATCATAGATCTGGTGCATTTACATTACTATTATTATTAGCTGTATTTATAAAAGCAAATAAAGATTTAAAAGGTGAAATATTGAAACAACAAAGAAGAAGTAGAAAAATATTATTAAATATTATACTTTATATTATTGGTGCATTTGCTGTTATATCGATTACATTGAATGATTTACCATTATTTATTTATGTTAAATCAGAATCATTTTTTGATTTATTATGGTGTATAACAATTAGTGATTTTTTTATAAAATTATGTACAATTATTATAAAAACCTTACTCACATTATTACCAGAAAGTTGGTTGACTTTTCAAAAAAGAGTAAGTTTTTTTTTTTTCATATGAAAATGACATTTAAAATTAATTTACAAATACATTTAATTAATTATTTTGTTTATTATAAACAGGGAAAGTATTATCTTCTTATTGAAGCAATATCACAATTTTATCGTGCAACAGTACCAATGTATTCATGGATGTCATATTTCCGTGAAGCTTATCAAGGTGCTGAAGTTATATTGGGCATACTATTAGCCTCATTTTATGGAGCAACTAAAATACGTGATATTTTATGTCGTGGTAAATTATTGCTAAATGCATCAATTAAATTTTGGCAAAATGTGGTAAGTTGATAAATTAATTAACATGATGTGTAATTTAATTATTTTTTTTTATTTATGAAACGTCAATTAAATGATTGATTTGTTGTTTGTTATTTTTTTCAGAGTCTTGGATCAGCACCAACAAAAGAACAACTTGGTGAATCAGGACCGATATGTGTTATTTGTCATGAAGAGTATACAACTCCAGTACTATTAACATGTAAACATATTTTTTGTGAAAATTGTGTATCAACATGGCTTGATAGAGAACGTACATGTCCACTTTGTCGAGCACCAATAACTGATGACCCAGTTTATCGAGATGGTCATACAACACACTTTATCCAATTGTACTGAATATTATACAATGTATAAAACAGAAATTAAAAGAAAAGAAACCAAAATGAATTACTTCCAGAATAGGACTGTCATTATTATTATTTTTCTTTTGTAATTATAATTGTGATAAGGTAATTGAATAATATAATAATAATAATCTATATTTAATTATAATGTTTAAAGTAATTGAGGAAAAATCATTACACGATACTTTTTATTATTTTGTTTTTTTTTTTTTTTTTAAACTTGATTTAAACTTATAAAATAATTCGTTACAAAGTGAATTAATTATTTAAGTCATTTGTTTGCCCGCATACGAGATTGGAAGTAATCACCGTCACCTCGGGTTGCTTGACGATTAATATCTTTGTGACGATCTCTTGATACAATTTCTTCCATGATTTCACCATCACCCTTGATCAATCTAGAGTAAAAAGAAAAATAAATATGTTAATTAATAAATTTGGAATTTTAATTTGGTAGATGATTTTTTGTAAATTTATTTAATTGTGTTTGTGACTGAAGGTAGTATTATTATTACCTGTGTCGCCCAGTTTCTTCATCGTACACCTTTCTCACAACACTCTGTCGTTTGTCCCATTCTTCCTTGGTCATTGGTGCCATTGATTTAGCTTTTTCATTCATTTCAACAGAAATGTCTTTCATCAATTTATCCTTTTTATTATCAATACTCTTATTTTCATCACCACCACCACCACCACCATTATCTTCATCATCATCAATGATATCACCACCATCTCTTGATTTTTTATCTTTACCAACTTTTTTCAATTTTTTCTTTTGTTTTTTCTTCAACTTACGTTTTTTTTCTCTTTTTTTCTTTTCAATTTTTTTAGCTTTTTTTGATAATTTTTTTTTCTTTTTTTTCTTTTTATCATGCTCAGAATCACTGCTCGATGTACTACTGCTTGTTGTACTTGATGATGTACTGCTACTACTACTTGAACTGCTACTATCAGTTGATGATGATGATGATGATGATGATAATGATCTTCTTTTCTTTTTTTTAATACCAGGACTCTTACTACGTTCAATTGATTCATCATCATTTTTAGTTAATGATAAATTATCACGTGATTCACGTTGTCTTGAACGTTTATTATTATCTGGACTTTTATCAATTGACCATGTTGGTGATGGTTCACGTGGTGTATTTTTATTAACACCAACAACAACATCCATTAAATCATCAGTGATATTTTTATTACGTTGTACACGTTCATTATTTCTTTCATAGTATCTATCACGTTGATGATTTCTGTCATTATTATAATCACGATTATTGTGATGATGATTTCTGTCATTAAAACCACGATTTTGTCCACCACGATTTTGCCAATTATTTCTATCACGAAATCTATTAAATGAGTTATTTCTAAATCTGTTATCATTTCTATTGTCAAAACGTTGATGACCATAATTATTATGTCCACGTCCACCAGACATTTGTCGACGTTTATCGTGATATTGATCACGTTGCCAATTACCTGGTGAACCACGACGTTTACGAAATAATCCACGATTACCATTATCATGATTATTCATTCTCATGCCATTATTACGATTATTATTATCACCACGTCCACCCCAACCACCACCGCCATCGTGTCTTTGTTGACGTTGATGTTGTTGTTGATGATGATGCTGTTGTTGATGGTGTTGTTGTTGTTGTGATTGATTTGGTTGTGATGAATCATCTCGTTTACGACTATCAATACTTGACATACTCAAGTTTGAATGGGATGTGCTTCTATTTCTTCTTCCTCGTATACGTTTATCTTTGTCATTTTGATTTCGACCACGACTTGTATCTGGACTTGATGATGAATTACTTCGTTTCATATCTTTTGTTCTTTTTTCTTTTCCACGATCTTCTGATCTACTCCGACGTCTTGGTTCAACTGACGACATTTTTAATTATTTTTCTTTTTTCTTTTTTTTATTATTATTATTATTTATGTATTAAGTTATTTTGATGATTTATTTTAACTTAATTATAACACACAAACACACTAACTTTGGAAAGACCAATTATTTTATTGATATATGTTATATATTGTAAATATAATTATCATTCTAACCAATAATGCCAAAACTGAGGAAGGGCCCGTCTCTCAATTTACTGGTTATTTTTTGAATTTTTTTTTTATGTTTTTACTATGTTTATATGTTGTATTTTTTAAATAACTTGTTGTTGTTATTATTTTTGGTGAATTACTTACTTATTTTTGATAACTCACATTTCTGATTATTTATATTTTTTTATTGTTAAATAATATTTATGTTGTACACACAAAAAAAACCGGCTAGGGACTCCGACCGGTTATTTAAAAATGGCGTCTTTTTTGGAGGCTGTGATGCTTGCCTTGGGAAAAAACAAAAAAAAAAAAAAAAAAATGCATACAATGTATGTATATTTTTGTTATTCCGGTTGTCTAGCGGTGTTTTTTTGTACTTTGCCGGGTCGATTGTTGATTTTCTGGCTTATGATTAATAATTATTACAACTTTTTCGTTAATATCAGAAAAAAAAATTTTCTTAATAATTAATTAATATTTTTTTAAGATTAAATAACTTAATTAATTGTTAATTTACTTTTTTCTCTCTCTCTTGAATGTTTTTGTTGTTTGAAAACTCGCCACGGATCGCGACGTGGCGTTGCAAAATGGCGCTGTCCAATTACAACGAGAGTTTAGAACCACCATTATTATCTGCCATCTTGTTGATGTATTTATTATTATTATTTTTATTCAACATTTTGGCGGGTTAATAATTTTTTTATTTTCAGGGCATAAAATTTAGGATATTAAAAATTTTTTGTATCGTGAATAATAATCAATAATAATTGTTTATTCAAATTATTAAATTTTTATCTCAAAAAGAAAAATAATAACAAAACTGGGCGACTCATGTACATGTATAATACAGGTATAATTACAAACGATATATATATTATGGAGTTTTATATATGTAGACCTCCATGATATATATATACACACACACACACACACAGATTTACCAATCAAATATTTAAATTCAATATAAATATTTATTAAATGATATATTACAGGTAAAAAAATGTCGCAAGATATGGTATCCTTGAAGCAGCACTTGCACTTCGGTTAAAAAAAAATATCTCAAATTATTTTAATTCCTGACAAAGGTATCATGACATATCCAGACATATCCATCAAGTACTACCTGGTCAAGAAACAGCTGACGTCAAAACAACACAATTAAATTTTCTAAAAACACTTTCTTAAATCCCAAGATTAGTAGTTATATTTCTGGAATTATTTTGAGCTATTCCGATGTTGGTTGACATATCAAACGAATCACAAATTGTAGATTTATTTGCTGGAGTCTGTATTGATAAAGGAACTGTTGAACTATTTGGTACCTATGATGAAACAACAACGCAAGGTCTTGATATAGACTACAAGAAAAATGTATTGAATTAAACAACAATAATGATTATTTTACAAGTTAGAAATGTCATTGTAAGATATCAAATTCATTATGGCCAAGTAAACTTGCTGTCATAGAAAATACGAGTGTTTTAGCTAGGTAAATAAAATAAAATAATAACAAAGTTAACTTAAAATTATATTAAAAAAATATATATTTTTTAGATATGCTAGAATTGTTCAGAGTACCCGAACGCTACCAATAATTGATATTCAAATATTATCAAGTGATGACAGTATTAAACACTGCCAAAATATCCATCGAGATATATTTTATCAAATTTAATTAAATCTTTAATTGATTATTATGTTTATCTTGATGGAATCATTATCAAAATGTCAATGGTACAACCTTAAAGTAAAAATGCAACGTATATTGAACCAAAGGTGTTTTTATTAAAATTAATTACAGTCTGTTGAATTTTATATTTTTAAAATTTATATTATTACAGATGATAGCTGAGTACACAATTCAAACATTGAGACAAACAATTCTTCTACCAGTTCCATCAATTATATTTAAACCTGATAATTTATTAATTAAAAATTATCTAATAAATTTAAATACAATTTGTAAAATTCCAGGAATAATTTTCTTATTGTTTTGATAATTTTTTATTTATAAAAATAAAATTATATGGATTAATTGATGACAATGAGAAAACATTGGATGACGAGTTTTTCATCTGGATGATGAAACATCTGGAATTATGTTCACATGCTTCATTGGGAAAATTGAACATCGGAGATTTAGAAAATTGAATTTTAACAACAAATTATTAAGTAAAAATATACCTTTAATGTAAATTTTTCTTGATAACTTTCAGCTTATCTATATGATTAACATCAGTTATCTATAAAGATATTTTTATTTATTGATTTTAATATTTTTTTAGATACAATGCTCAAAACAAAAATACCCTTAGCAATGAACTAAGGACGATTGAATGTCGTGCCCTTGCTCGACCTCTATTCCAGAGGTGCTCATACGCCTCAGAAAAAAAAAAAAATAAAAAGCACAGATAATGTTATTAACTAATATATTCTACAAAAAATCTTTACACCAAAAAAATCAAGGTACAAAATAAATCTTATTTATTGAAAAAAAAAATTGAAATCATATGTTTTCTTTTAGAAATGCTTGATGATAAATTTAAAAATAAAATAATTATTTTTTATTTTTATAAATAAATTGAAGATCATGTATATCTATATGAGCAACAATAAAATTGTTTTTATCAAATCAATTTGAGCACATCTAGTGAAGTAAGAAAACGAGAAAAAAGCGCCCACGGATCAGCAACGCTCAGACTTTGAACTGACAGTCGTTCAGCTGCTCTCAAACTGATCGGTTGTTATTCACTCTTGAACTACCAAATTTATTAAATTACGTAAGTCATTTAAATAAATAAATAACTTGTATATTATTTAAGAGTAATAAATAAAAAAAAAACTTAATTAAAAAAATTAAATTGATAATGACTATTTAAATAGTTGAAAATAATTTTATAAATTCAGATAGATTATTTGACCTTGACTGACATTAACAAAAATTGTTACGTGCTGATTATCAAATACTCCAATTACTATTACTTTGATAAACAAAAAAAAAAAATAATAATTAAAACTCATTTACAATATTGATTTTTTTATATTAGATAAATTTTTTTAAGACGTTTTATTCATTTTTTTTTTCATTATCATTTCTAATCAATAACCTCAATGTCATTTTTTAAAATTTTATTTCTATAAATAATTTAGAAGTTTCATTTTTATAAACTGAAGTAGTCAATAATTTTTAAACAAACAATTATGCAATATAATTGCGCATTGAATTGTGTCAGTTCGTCTTGCATGAAGATGATGAAAATTAAACACAATGTTTCCGATGTTTCACGTAGATTTTGTGTCTAGGGTGACAATAGACGAGACAATATTTGAGAATGTGTGGGACCCTTTTTAGTTTTCATGTCACGAGATTCAATTGCCACGTAGTAACTATTTTCTATTTTTTTTTTTACATTGTCAAGACATTGGGTCATGAGAGAAAAAATTCACTGGCAATTTGTCAAGCCTTTTAATTAGATATTTAACATCAAGGTGATTCAACTAATTCCAATGTCAATTGGTTAAATTCTCCATTTGCTTATGTCAAATCCCTAGAATTATTTGCTTTATTTATTATTTTTTAAACCTTGAATTTATTTTGTTTTTTACTAAAAGTATTTTTGTTTTTGTGTGAACGATAAAATAAATAATTATTTTTAAAAAAAATATTCTAATCAATTCTAATGTTCACAACTCAAACTTGAGATTACGCGACAAACCAATTCTCCAAAATAAATTACGAAAAAAATTTAAAAAAAAATAAATCTAGACAATACATATAAATTTCAGTGATTTTTAATTTATAAAATAAAAATAGAACAAAATGTAAATACAACAATATTTCAAAATAATTATGAATACCGAAATAGAATAGAAAAAAAAAAAACCGAAACAGTGTAACAAAATTCATTAAAATAGTAAATAAATAGATAATTATATTACAAATTGTAATTATTTGTATAATAAATTTACTTCTTCGCGATTTATTTTGTCATGTTACCCAAACTTGACCTTATAATTTCATCATTCAACTTTTTAATACGAGCATGCGCAAGACATTTTTTATTGATTTTCAGTTGTACACCAGTAATATATTTCCAAAATGAACAGTTAAAAATAAAAATACGAAAAACACTATGCTACAAACAAGTTGCATTAATTTTATTAATTTTTATAAAAGAAAATATTGATAAAGAAAAAAAAGTAAAATTAATTTTCATTAAAACTCCCTATTTAAAAACTCACTATGTTTTTTTTTTATTCAAAGAATGAAGTGAAAAATAATATTAATCGATATTGATAACTGAAAAATATTGTTTACAATAATAAAAACATAATTAATATGTTTTTTTAATACCATAATCATTTGACTTTCGATAACCCCTTGAGATAGGCGTGGTTATATGATTTATTTATTGAAAAAAAAATATTGGAGTAACAAGTTTAGAAAATTTTATAACTACTGATGATGTAATTCTAATTGTAGCCGGTCTGTTGAAGAAAATTTTTAAAAAAAGTTGATAAAAGTGTGATTTATTTTTAAATCTGTGACTTGTAAACTTTCTCTTGTGTCCAGGAATTTTCTCCTTATAACTTCAAATGAAAAAAAAAAAAAAAACAAATAAATAATTTAGTAAAAAAAAAAAATACTTTGTCAATTTATGAGTATTACATATACTCGCTAGATAGAATTAACGTTATTGAACTGATCAACTGTTATTATTTATCAAGTAATATTTTTGATAGTTGATTATATTTTATTATTTTACATTGCAGATATAGAAATGCCAGCTGAAAAATACTTGAAAGCCGATCCTGAGCTCAAGGCTGAGCTTAAAAAAATTGCTGAGCAAATTGTTGCACCAGGAAAGGGTATTCTTGCTGCTGATGAATCCACAGCAACAATTGGCAAACGTCTCGAAGGAATTAGTGTTGAAAATAATGAAGCCAATCGTAAGGCATACAGAGAACTGCTCTTCAGCACAAACAAAGTAATGTTCATTTTATTTTTTAATACTAAAATTATACTGTATTAATTATTGCTAATATTAATTTTTGATTAATTTTTCTAAGGATGCTATTTCTCAATCAGTTTCCGGTGTAATTTTATTCCACGAGACTCTCTATCAAAAAGCTGAAAATGGTACACCATTTGTTGAATTAATGAAAGAACGTAACATCATTCCAGGCATTAAAGTTGACAAAGGTATTGTACCACTTTTTGGTACTGATGATGAATGTACAACTCAAGGTCTTGATGATCTTCAAGCACGTTGTATACAATATAAAAAAGATGGTTGTCATTTTGCTAAATGGAGATGTGTACTTAAAATAAAAGGTGATAAATTACCAAGTAAACTTGCTATTATTGAAAATGCAAATGTACTTGCACGTTATGCATCAATATGTCAAAGTGCTAGAATTGTACCAATCGTTGAACCTGAAATTCTCCCTGATGGTGATCATGATCTTGCTCGTTGTCAACAAGTTACTGAAGAAGTATTATCAGCTGTTTATAAAGCATTAAATGATCATCATGTTTATCTCGAGGGTACATTATTAAAACCAAATATGGTAACACCTGGACAACAATGTCCAAAACGTTCAACACCACAAGAAATTGCATCAGCAACTGTTATTGCATTACAACGTACAGTACCACCAGCAGTTACTGGTATTACATTCTTGAGTGGTGGACAATCTGAAGAAGAAGCATCTGTTAATCTTGATGCTATTAATAAATTCCCTGGTAAAAAACCATGGGCACTTACATTCAGTTATGGACGTGCTTTACAAGCTTCAGTTCTTAAAGCATGGGGTGGTAAAGCTGATCAAGTTGCTGCTGCACAAGACGAACTCATCAAACGTGCCAAAGTAATTTTTTATTTACGAATCTCATTTTTGTTTAATAATCTTATGCTCATTTTTTTGTCATCTTTTTCTTTCTGATTAATTATTTATTTTCATCATTGTTATTAACTTTTTTTAATATTTTGCATGTTTTTATTCTTTTATTTTTTCATACTTGTGCAATTCTTTAGGCAAATGCTCTTGCCTCTCAAGGAAAATATAAGGCAGGAAGTATTATCAGTAAAGCTGCTAGTGTTTCATTACATGTCAAAGAGCATAAATACTAAAAAAAAAAAATATCTGTACTCTCTTTCTTTGCTTTGTTTTATCTTTACTTTTGTTTATCAATTTTTTACAATGTGAGTAATATTCTTTTTCTTAATTTGTACTTTTTTCATTAGTGCATGTCAATAAGTTTATGTTAATATTATTTAAAAAATTTTTTTTTTCTTTTATATTTGTTATTATCATTTTAAATATTTATAATCAACGAATGTATGTTGATTCATTTATTTTTCTGTTCTTCTTTTAATATTTGTTTTGTGATAATTTTTTTTCAGGCAAACAGTGATGCTTCAGTTGGAAAATATGCTGGTGGTGTCAGTGGTGCAGCTGGTGATGCAGGATTATTCGTAGCAAACCACGCGTATTAAATTGAAATAAAAAAATGATAAATAATTTAATTTTACCATAGATAAACTCCCTGGTTTTAAATATTAAAAACAACAAAAATAAAGTAATATTGAAAGATAATAAAAATATACAAAATAATGATAAACAAAAACGCATAATTATTTTTTTTTTCAAAAACTCTAAAACTATTTGATTATATATTTTTGTTGATTAATAATATGTATAGTAACTGAGTTTTAAACAATATCAAAATATTTTTTATGTTTTAATAATTACCAGGATACCTTATTTTAAAAATAAATATAAAATAATAAGTTGAATTATGAATTTTCAGGGAGTATATAATATAATACAATTTAACTTTGACTTTGAAATTTAATCTATATGTGTGCTGTTGTATGACAATTTGATCAATATTAAAAAATTTAAAATTATTATGATAAAATTGATGAGTATATTTTCAAGAAATACATAAAAATGATATAATATATGTTGATAGATAAAAAACCGAAAAAAAGTATATATTATGATGAATATATATTATAAATATTTGTAGTTAATGTCATGTTATCGAATTCATTTGTGTTTCACATTGATGTTAAATACTTATACTTATTAAAAATAGAAAAAGAAGAGAAAGATTTAATGTTCTTAACAAGTTAGCTATATTGTTTCACTCAAATATTTTTAAAAATTCTACATGCACTATTATTCGTAATGTGCTATGTAACCAATAAGTTTGAATGACAAGGGCATATGTAAATTATAACAAATAATAATAAATAGAGAGGTAATTTCAATATAAGTTTTATCAAAAAATTGTTTTACATTTTTTCAAGTCCTTTTGAAAATTGAGTTATTATTTATATTTTTTTCTTTGATGAAGTGTAAAAATGTCAAAAGCTTCTAAACGATAGTGTAAAAATCATTTCTCAATAATTATTACCTGAAAATGTGTTATTAGCATATTTGAATAGTTTAAATAAATAGAAGAACTTGATTTCTTTTTTTTTTTTTTTTTATTTAATTGTTTTGGACCTCAAAGACCATTGAATTGCAATGAAGGAAATTTCAAATCAAATTTTTTCAAGTAATATGATAAAGTAATCGAAGGAAAACAGAAAAATATCAGAAAAATCGGAGAAATCATTCTTACCAGGGCCCGAATTCACAGGGCAAAATAAATTTTACACTTTAGGGCTTTTTTTTTCCGATAGCAGCGCTAGAAAAACTTTATGTCAAACTTCTAAACTTGAGTATACTTCATGACAAAAAAGCTCACTTTTTCTGTGCTACGTTGGAGTTCACATCGATCATATATGTACATAATCTATTATCGATAATTGGAGCAATTAGATCCATACTGACCTGAGCCCGAAAATATAAAAAAAAAAAATGATAAAAAGTATAGAATAGAGCAATTTTGATACATCGAAATAAAACTTGTGGTAACCTAATGTAATTAATATATTCATCAGGTTTTTTATTGTAGAAGTACAATTTTTAAGTTGTTTCTTTACACTATATTGAATAAGAACAAATGTTTTCTTATCTAACGTTTTGAATGGATTGGATATTCTACTAATCATATTATTTCTTCTCATATTATAAATACGTAATACAAAGGCGCTTTTCATGTATAATACATGGCGTATGACATTGAAGATGTATGATACATCAGTATCATACTTACCCAACACTGGTCGGAACTCGGAAGCCTATTCACACTATTATACATTCAGTAAGGTTGAATAAATTAATTATTTCTTTATTCAACTCAACACCAACAACTTCATCAGCTACAAGAATAAATATAAAAAAATGACATTTAGATCAGCAATCATAAATAAAAAAGCGACAAAAATTCAGTCAGTAGATTATGTTACTGTAGTAACATACTTATTTAACAACTTACTTATTTTATTATATATTTGAAGCAAGCCATCAAGATCAAACATCAAATTGTCATCAGAGTTTTTTAAAACGATACATGATTTAGCATCAATTCCTAAATTGTTATTATTGTTCATTCTGTTGTTAATGTTCGTTACTGTTTCTTCTTGTTTGTTTGCCATTATCAATTTAACACGTGAAGAATATAAATGCTATGAGTTATGAAGGAAGTCTGGGGAGTTACATAGAGAATTTTATTACTTTTGTCGTTTTTTCTGTTTCTAGTGTATAGCCGGTATTACAGGGTGAAAGTGGAAAACAGTGGAAAACGTAAAAAAATTTTTACTAAACGAATGCACCCAGTATCGTAAAAATTTTTATAAATATTAAATATATATATACAAAATGAATAATTAAAAGCATGCCGATTGATCTGTAAAATATATGTCATGAATAATTATTTAACACAGAACAATTAAATTGTTATTTATATTTGTTTTTAAGTCAAGTGTAAAAATGTCAAAAGCTACTAAATGTTAGTGTATATAAAACCGTTTTCATTATGACAAGGAGCAAATGATCAAACAACAATCGGGTCGCGTTGGTAAGTTGCCTTGGTACCCTGGGCAACGGTGAATATGCATTTAACGTAAACAAAGTTGTGTTAACAAAGAAAGAAAAAAAAAAAAAAATTTTAGCCTGTACAAAATATTTACATTAAATAATTGCAAAATATAATAATAAAAATTTGTTGTTAAAATGACATCGTTGGATTTGAGACAGCAAAAATTGGAGCAACAAGTGAGTTAAATTAAGTACATTGAAGTTTTTAGTGCATTGAAAGTAGAATAATTGGTACACTCTGTTGGTTATTAATATTTTTTTCATAATAATAAAATTAGTTTGAGGAAGTTGGTCAGATTGTTAGCATCAATATTCAATTGTTCTTCCACTATAGCTATCTAAGTATAATATTATTTTTAGCGTCAATTGTTGGCTCAAAAAATGAAACAAAAACGTCAAACTGGAGCCGGTGGAATGGTCCAGGCATCGAACATATCAAGTGGACAGTTTAAAAGTCATTCAGCTAAATGGGTTACACCAACGAGAGAACTTCATGGGTATGATGGACCTATGCAGTACAGTTTATCACCAAATAATTCTGGTCTAAATTTACCCAATGATATGAAAAGTATTGATACTGAAATAACAGGTATTTTTAAATATTAATTTTATAGTTTTTAATAAAATAATCATGGTATTTTTGCCTTTAATTACATTCTATTTGTTAAATAGAAATAAGTGCAGATGATATTTTTCATGAAGGATTAGAAACTGTTGATTATGCGGATGAAGAATCATCACCACTTGACAATAGATTACCTGGTGATTCACAATGTAGATCACCACTTCGTGTTGCACCATCAAATGGGCCAGAAACTGTTATAATTACCAGAGAAAATCATTCAAATGTAAGAAAATTAAATCAAGAAAAAAAGCTAATATTTTAATTATTCAAAAATTTCTTAATTTTTTTAGAGTCCTGAACTTGAAGGAAACGTTGAAGGAAATATTGAACAATTTGTCGTGCAACCAGCAAACAAAAAAATGCATTATAAGTGTAGAATAACACGTGATAGAAAAGGTATGGATCGTGGTTTATATCCAACATATTTTTTACATCTTGAACGTGATTATGGTAAAAAAATTTTTTTACTCGCTGGTAGAAAACGTAAAAAAAGTACAACAAGTAATTATTTAATATCAACTGATCCAACTGATTTATCACGTGGTGCTGAATCATATGTTGGTAAATTACGTTCAAATTTGCTTGGTACACAATTTACTGTCTATGATAATGGTCATTCACTTATGAAAGATGATAAAAGAGATGAAAGACCAAATCCAAGACAAGAATTAGCAGCTGTTGTTTATGATACAAATGTACTTGGTTTTAAAGGGCCACGTAAAATGACTGTTATTATACCTGGTATGACTGCTGATCAAAAAAGAATTTCAGTTTGTCCAACTGATGAATCTGAAACACTTTTAGGTAACTATTTCTATTGGTTTTATTACTATTTTTTATTTTAGTAATATAAACAGTAATATTTATATATTTCAATGTTATTTTGATTGAAGAATGCTGGAAAGCTAAAAATATGGACAATCTAATTGAACTTCATAATAAAACTCCAGTATGGAATGATGAATCACAATCTTATGTACTCAATTTTCATGGACGTGTGACACAAGCATCTGTTAAAAATTTTCAAGTTGTTCATGACAGCGACAGTGAGTATTATATTAAAATTTTGTTAAATATATTTTTAACATATTTTATACAAAATTTTATTTTTTATTTTAGCTGATTATGTTGTGATGCAATTTGGCCGGGTTGCTGAAGATGTATTTACCATGGATTATCGATTTCCATTATGTGCTCTTCAGGCATTTGCAATTGCTTTGAGTAGTTTCGACGGAAAATTAGCTTGCGAATAATATATTAATTTTATGTTAAATATACAAAAAAATAAAAAACAATGATGAGGTTTTTTTTTCTCATTGTTTTAATTGTTGGGACAATCAAAAACATTATTTAGATCAATGAAAATACAAAATATGCGTACTCAAATCTTATTTGCTCGGTAGTGTAGTTGAATTACTTTTTTTTTTACTTTTTTTTTTCAATCACAAGGTCAGTCGATTTTGTTTTATTTTTTTCTATGTAACGAAAAAAAAAATATTTGTACTTTTCGATACGTAATTTATTTTGAGTTCGAATAGAATTTACAATGCTGTTTAATGTTGATCTCAAAGTGTGCCTTTCGTATCGATCTTTGACCCCACTTTTGTTCACAAAATATATAAAAATACAAATAATAATATTAAAACCATGTGAAATATATATAAAGCAATATGTTTAGAGTAGTTAAAAGTGAAGGGCACGAGATAAATATATGTCACGTTAAAAAAAAAACATAATAAATTGTTGTCGAAAAAAAAAAACAAATTTAATCGATAGTTTTAAAAAAATAGGTAAAATATTCATATTTTAAACGGGAGTTTCTTTGTCAGCATAACAAATTTTTAATGCTGATGATTATGTGTTCAAAATAGAGGCAAAAACAGAAAAATTAATGCAGTTTAGTATATACTTATGCAGTATTATTCCTGTGTGGAACTAAAAAAAAAACTAATTTTTCGATGGTAAATTTATATTTGAGTAGTTATTATTTGCTAAGAAACTCTTTGTCAATTAATTTATATTATAAATTTGTTTTTTTTAATGGAAAAATGACTGATACAATGCCACTTTCTTTTTTTTAAAAAAATTCAAATTTGAATATCGATTAAATAGCGAAATTGCATTTGTTTTTTTGATAATTGTATTTTTTTTTTAATTTGTTCAAAGCAAAATAGACGAGAGTTTCTTTGGATAAAAAAATGGATTTGTACTTTTTACTATTGTTGTCAATGGCGCCATTTGTACGTACTTAATAACTAAAATTAGTAATTTTAAATTATTTATAATTGAATGAAAATATGTTGATTAAAATTCAACCTTTTTTTATTATTCTTTATATATTATTAAATATTATAATTATTATCACCAATCACATCACACAAATAAATTTTTTTTAAATTTTTTATTATTTGTAATTGAGTAATAATTTTTTTAATAAAGATATTTAGAGTGTGTCTAGTCTACCATTAATAAAAATTAGATTGTGAAAATGATTAAATACTAAATATTAAGTGTGTGATTCCGTAACATCTGTTAATTTATCTAAAAAGTAATAAAAATTATTACAACAAAATTCAGGTGAAAAAAATATTTTTATTGAAAAAAAAACTCTCAATTTTAAAACAAAAGTTAACTTATAACAAACTATACCTAATATAAAAAAAAACCTCCATAAGGCACTTCAGAATATACATTTTCTTTTCAATATCAATATTTCATTTTTTCTTTTTTTTCTTAACTACAATAATTTTTACTATAGTTATTAGTATTAAAAAAATAATATTTACAACTAATTGAACTTTTTTATTTGTTTTTCATTTAAATTATTATTGTTGTTGTTGTTTTTTTTTTGAGATTACAGCTCATTCAATTTTTAAGTAATTTTCAATATATGACCTCGCGACACCCACTATTTTATGTTATTCATTTTTTTATTTTTCACATCACGGTATCGAAACTTGTTATAAACGCAAGCAACTCGATTGAAATTACTTAATTTGGTATGTTACACCCACGCAACAGTAAATACGTTGCTCACCAATATTATTATCATTATTTATTTTTATTATTGATATGTTTGTGAAAACTAGGACGGATGATAAGCAAAATATTAATCTCGAAGGTCACGTTCAAAAAAAACTTTGTCAATTCCTGATTTTCTTGTTGTTTAATATTTAACAATTTTACGGAAGCTCGTTTATAAATATTTAATAAAAATAATATAGTTTATTATTAACTTTTTAAGCTACTTGTATTTTTTTTTTTTTTTTTTTTTTGAGATAACAAAATGACTCAATTTTTTTCTTAAAAAACGACTCACAGCAGTCTGGTATATAATTTTGGCCTTTTTAATAAAATAGTCTTGATTGTAATAATAATAATTTGAAATTTCTCAAAAATTTGATTTCTTAAGAGTACTTATAATTGGACGTGAAAACCTTGGAGCTGGTATTCGTGATGCTGGTCGAGGTATTCCACTTGTCACACCCGGTGGTCGAATACCTGATGGTGGACGTATTCCACTTTGAGTATCAATTTTTTTTACTGGTTTTGCTAATATCTAGAATCATAAATTAATAATTTTATTTTTCTAGCTAGTATAGAAATTTGTGTTTCATAAATTTGATAAAATTTTCATATTACCGCTGATTTTTTTTCTGGACTTTTGGGTGGTCGATGAATATTTTTATCATCACTTACAGGGTTTCCTATAAATTACAAATGATTATGATAATGTTAAAATGATACAGAATATATTCCAAAAAGATTACATCAATATTAACAAACCTGAATTAATTGGAAATGACTGTAATGATTCAGCTGGACTTAATAATGGTGAGCTCGTTTTAACAGTAGATTCACCACTTGCTGGTGAACTTCCACGACTACTGAGACCTTCATCATTTTTCAATATTGGTGAAGGAAGATCATTATGAGATACCATCCAATTATTTTCCATGACATTTTTATCTGGTTTTGGTGTTGAAACAATTTGTACAATATTTCTTTGAGCGATACCACATTTAAGATTATTTATTGTCATTGTTCTTGGTTGACAATAGTCACCAGATGTATGACTACTATCTGAACATTCACTAAGTCTATCATCAAGATCAGGAGCACTGTGTGTACTAGCAATACTTTCAGTTGAACCACATGCTAATGTACCAGTTTTTTCTAATCTTGCATCAGATCCACATTTTGTTTTCATCATTGGTCGTAATTTACTTGTAAATAATGATTTTTTATCATTTAATTTTTTACCATGATTAAATCCAAAATTTGATATTTTTGGTAATTCTGAGATACGTTGATTTGATAATAAATTTGGATTTGATTTTTGTAATGTTTGTGGTAATTTTGTCAATGTTTTTGGTCCATTTAATTTTGATAATTGAGAAGTTGTTGTTGTTGTTTTTTTTATTTCTGTAGTTATATTGTCAAGTGAACGTCCTTGATTATCATTGTAATATGATAACTGTGGTTTTTTTATAATTGTACCAGCTGATTGTAATTTACCAAGTGGATTTTTTCGATATGTTTGATAACGATTTACTGGCAGTAATATTGGTTCTTTGAAATTTGTATCATATGTTTTATCTAGATTTTTTTTATTTGGTACATCTAAGTCATTTAGTGTTGCAGTAGCAAACGTTGTGCTTAAAGATTTTGGTTCATGATTACGTTGTGCTAATGGACTTTCAAATGTCGTATTTAACATTTTATTTTTTGATGAATTATTTTCAGTTTGAGTCATTGTTTGAAGATTTTCATTTGAGGAATGATGATTATTTTCATTTGCTTCGTATTTTAAATTTGAAAATGGTATTTTCACATCATGTGTTAACCTAAATGTCGTATTTTTATCATCATCTTGATCATCTTGATTTTTAAGACAGTTGAATGTCGAGTTTGGAGATAATTTTGAATTAATACTGTCATTAATGTCTTGATTTTCTTCTAAATAATATGAGTTTGAATCTGTTGTCACAATGTAGCTCAAATGATTAGGTAAATCAGCATCATACGTAGTATTAGCATTTAATGATTTTCTATTATTAACTGATGATGTTGATAATGCACTTTTTAATTCACTTGATGTGAATGTTTCATTATTTTTTTTTGACAAACTACTTAATGATTCAGTAAATGTCTCATTATTTTTAGACGTTAATAAATTAACTGTATCATTTGGTTTTGTTTCAAAAGTATCATGTGATTCAATAAATATCTTTTCATTTTCTATTGACATATTATTTAATAAACATGTATCAACGGTTTTGTTGTAATTTGTTGATAAAATATCAACCGATTCAGTAAATGTAGCATCACTTTTTTTTGAAGATGGATTCAAGGTCTCAAAATTTTTGCTATTAAAAACATTCGATGATTCAGTGAAAGTATCGTTATTTTTTTTACACGATACATTCAACGATTCAGACGTGAAAGTTTTATTTGTATTAGTAAGAGTTTTACTGTGAGAAATATTGTCAATTTCACTATTTGAATTATCCAAATAATCTTTTGAAAATATACTACTTCTACAAACATCAGAAACATCACTAAACATACTTGTTTGCATCATTGATTCAGTTAAAATTTGTGAATCAGCCATTGCTGAACAATCACCACTGTCATCGTTACATTGTGAATATTTAAATTTATTGTTAATAAATTTAATATTTTTAATTTCATTTTCATCAATTTTATCAATATCTGTTGTTGATGTATCTAAAAAAAATGGTCTTGATGTGTTCATAATTGTTGCATCGTTAAAATCAGGTGTTAAATTGATGAATGAATCAATACCATTTGATTGTGACATATTTAAAAATGCATCGAGACTTTCTTGACCATTTGATGAGGACAATGATGTTAATAACGTGCTTGACACTGATGGTCTCAACATTGCTGGTATAGATTCTTTGTCTTTTTCATTTTTATCATCATTTTCATTATTTATTTCTATTGATGATTCTTGTTGATAATTTAATTTCCAAACATTATTACTTGTTGGTGATGTTATTTCCATTATTGACTCCAAACTCATTCTTCCATTTTTTTTCGGTCTTGTAAAAGTTCTTGTATCAATTATTTTTGTTGTATCGTTTGCGAAATCATCAAGTGAACTTATTGATAAGTCTTTTCTTAACCAAGCTTGAAGATCTTCGACACTTGATGATGATGTTCTGTCACTTGATGACAGCAACCATCTTTCATTGTCATCAAAATTAACATGCGACAGATCAATTATATCATCAAGAAACTCGTTGATAATGATGTCTTGGGCATCATTGTTTTCAATATTATTCACTTCACCTGACATTTTATTATTATTGTTATTATTATTATTATTTATTACTCAAATTTACAAAATAATTGTGCAACAACCATCACAAAAAAATAAACAAGTCAAAAATAGTATTTAAAAATATGTTAGCTTTTTTGCTCTACACGGATGCTTCTGGCAGCTGATTTAGGTATTCAAAAATAAATCCTTTCTCTCTAGATTTTCACATAAAAATACAGCAATTATTTGTTCACTTGTAGACCACAATTTTATTATGTTAAAAATAACTGCTTATAATTATTTATAATTTCATAAGATTTTTTTTTAGAATACTTTTGTTAACATGGGAATAAACTTTCGTACGTAAAAAAAAAAAAAAAATAGAAAAGAATAACTTATAAAAATTAAAAATACACACTTATACATACAAATGCTAGTTTACACTAGTTTAGTCATATGCAGTTTTTGCATTAGTGTGTTGTATACATGGAGTTTTAAAAGAAGGGGTAATCTTTGACGTCACACCGTGTATTAGTATAGGCGGCTTGCGGCAACGTCTCCCGGTTCCACTGAACGAGAAGTGTCGACGACAAGTATTCTCTGTCGCTAGAATCTGGCTGTCACACATTCTCAACCCAAAGTACATATTCCCAAATCCATAAATTCTTTCCCACAAGATTTTATTATTGCGAGCTTTCTATTTGAAATTAATTTTTATTAAAATATTTTTTACATTTTTTTTATAACATTAATTGCTACAATTTCATTTTTTTTTATGTTTGTTACAGTTTCTTATTGTTTGTGATTGTCGAATTAAGACATAAGAATGTAAACTGTTAAAAGAGAAGTCTTTGAAAATTACATAGAGAATTTTATTACTTTTGTCGTTTTTTCTGTTTCTAGTGTATAGCCGGTATTACGGGGCGAAAGTGGAAAACGGAAAAACATATTTTATTAAACGAATGCACTCCAGTTAAAAATTGAAAACAGAAAAGACGACAAAAGTAATAAAATTCTCTATGTAATTTCAAGGACTTCCAGTCGGACAAGGCGTACCAATGTATCATACTCGTACCAATGTATCATACATCTTTGATATCATACGCTATGTATCATACATTAAAAGCGCCTCTATCTTTGAGTTTTCAAACTATTTTTGCTGACGCCATTGTATATTAGGCGCCTAAAGCAATGTCAAAATGATATGTCAGCACTTGGATTTATCAATAATAATTGGACACAACGAATAAATAATCATTATGAACATAATTTTGATGAAAAACATCTCAAAAAACAATAATAAAAAAATGAAATGTTAGACCATCTCATGATTTGTAGAAAAAGTGGGTTTCAACATAAGGGTTTTAGAAAATATAAAATGCCAAGAAAGAAGTTCGTCTTTTCAGCGTGTAAAAAAATAATAATAGATACAATGATTACAAGATTCATATCACACAGATAACCAATATCATCATGGACATATCTTTTCTATCGTTTTCTAGGAGTAACGTATTCAATCTATCTCGCAAACTGATTCGTCAAGTGAACAGTTGTGTTGATAATGATGACACACACACATATATGCTTAATAATTAATTTATTATTTATTGCTGCGTTATAGTAAAAACAGTTTTGACAATTGTGTATAGTGGTGTAGTGGTATGTGTTTGATAAATAAGTTAGTTAGAGAACAGAGGGCACTTTCAACTATCATACACTTCATATAGTATGATACATATCATACGTATGATTGTATGATACCCCAAAAATCGTCGAATTACCCATCACTGCCCTTAATACATGGAGTTGAGGGGGTGATTCTGATTTCCGAGCATTTCCGAGACAGAAGTTAACCAAGTTGAGTCTCTACTCTATCTAGTCTTCATACATCGAAATTAACATTGGCAAGCTCAACTGTACATTTTGTGTTTACGTTTTCAAAAGCGAATATATTCGCAACAATTTTACTGTAAATTTTAGCATTAGAGTGCCTTTAAATTATTGTTGAAGTAAAGTTATAACTCATTGTTGATTAATTTTAATTGACTATTCATAAAAATATCATAAAAAAATACTAGACCAAGTTTATTTTTGCTTTTTTACTTGGGTTATGAGTTACTTGACAAATCAGTCTTTTGAAAGTCATCATTTATTCCAGGCTGAAAATTAATTTGAAAGTACATTTTACAAAATGGGTAAACATGAAGTTGGAACTCCCAAATACATTGCTAATAAGATCAAATCAAAAGGTCTT
>JAPYYR010000379.1:0-32031 GCA_030523065.1 Aphidius colemani
TAAAAAATCTAAATTTTAAATCATCTTATGAAAATGTATAATAAGATTTGCAAAAATTGAAAATTAAATTTGAATAATGAAAAAATTTTAGCTTCAAATATCAAATTCATTACAACACTTTTTATTTTCTATTGAACAATAAAATTTATATAAAAAGAAAATTTAATTACCTAAAATTATATAAATTCAACTGGTATTTAAATTAAAATAAAAAAAAAGGTGATAAGTTGAAATTTAGTTGTTCTATATGTCAAAGAAATAGCAATGCAGGAAGTAAATTTAATTTTATTTCTCTCAGTGACTTATCAAAGTGGTTACATAACTCTATCTATATAATATTTTTTTCTTTCTTTTATAACCTTCAGATATATACCACATTAAATGTACTTTAAACCGTAAATAATATCTGTACAAGTCAGAAAGACTTCTCATCAATTTATTTACCTTAAGATCTATGACTCAATGAAAAAAAAAAATAAATAAATAAAAATTCGATTGGTTCAGTAAATTCTTGGTACCAATTCACATAGACCATACAAAATTCGATATATTTGTTACGTGATCTAGTGTCTATGAAATTATAGTGTTGTTATTTCTATTTTTTTTACCTTGATGGTACTGGTGTATCAAATAATTTGTTACACTGGAACTCTAACACTGACAAATAAAAGATGTCTTACTTGATAAATTTTTAGACTCTCTAAAGAGCTGCACATTTTGCACTTGGCTTAAATTTGAGCTAAATCAATTATGTTCAATTGATAAAACAAAAAAAAATATACAGATATACATGGAGAATTGGAGGAAAAAATCGTTACCAGTTTCAGCTTACATAAAATCAAGTAAAATTGCTTTGTGAAATTCAATGATATCTATTCAAGTCGTCAAGCAATTTCAAAAGATTTCCATTGGGACATTTGATACTTGATGATGTATTTTTCAACTTTTTTCTTTAATATAAATTTGAAATAATAAAAATAATATTATCAATACAATATGACAATATTGTGAGGACAATTGAAGTAAAAAAAATATTGGATATAAATAAAATCATCTAATTTCAGCTATGAAGATGCAGATGATATATTAGCCTACTCTAAATTATAACACTCGAGAGTTTAGTTCCCTCGGGAAATACGTTTGGTGGATACAAGCAAATATACCGATAATACCTTTCCGGAACAAATGCAAATAGATATATTGAGCCGAGTTCGTAAAGCTTACTGTTGACACACGAATGGATTTATAATCCTATTTGTTGATTATTAAAACATGAATAACTAAGATGAAAGATAAATATAATAAAGTATTATTTATGTACTATGAGCATGTTTAGTTCATTTTATATAATATACAGTAATTATTTAATAATAAAATACTGTTAAATATGATTGTAGTTGCTCTATTCACATGAAAACACAATAGATTATTTAGATCATAAATATACTTAGCTTTACTCCATATAAATAAAAATATTTAATTTATAATGTTTCATGCAAAAAAATATTAATATTATAAATAATTTAAATAATTTATATATAAAATAAAAGTAATTGATTTGAAAAATTATGTTCTATATTTTAGTCAAAATAAATTTAAAACTTAATGAACGAGAAAAAGAATGAAGAAAAAAAATAAACTAAATTGTTTTTTTATATTTTGGCTTTGTTATGAACTGACCTTTCGCAACGAAAAAAAAAATACAAGGAAATTAAAAAAAATAATAATTAAGAGAGAAAGAAAAAAGTGTCATAAGAAAAAAAAATAATACAGCTGCATGTAAACACGAGATTTTTTTTTGTTTTGTTGACCTTCCTCATCACAACAACTTTATAAACTTATATTTATACTTTTTATTTATTTTTTTTTCATTCTCAATTTTATTATGTAATTTTAAAATTAAATTTTTAGTTATTAATATTAATTAATTAGAAACTTGTTATTTAAAAATTTTTTGATATATCAAGTTTTATATTTTTTTATTGCTTTATTTTATTATAAAAAAATAAAATAAAAAATTACAAACACAATTTAAATAAATATTGAAATAAAATTACATACCTTGAGTGTTCAAACGAGTCTATAGGCTTATTCAAGCGTATCTATACAGACAACATATTGCATCATGGTTGTTCTTGATCAACTCCAGAAAATAAATATTTAACTCACTTATTTTTTTTAAATCACTAATTAACACTTGTAAGTCAACAAAAAAAAATTGCGACGTTTGAATATTTCCGCCAATTACAAAATTCATTATGGCTGACAAAATGGCCGACAATGACTTAACAAATAATTTTTTTTTTTTTTTCCCCTTTTTTTCTCACTGGGGAAGGGGTACGAGAGAAAACAAAAAAAAAAAAAAAAATCTGACCTGGACAACACCCTTATTTAATAATAATTACCGAATAAAACCGAAAAAATTACTCAAAATTAATTAAAATAATGTCGGGATTAATTTTTTTTATTAATTTTGAGTTATAAAACACCGAAATTGTGCTCTGAAAAATGACTATGTTGCACACGGCGTCCTTTTTTTTATCACAAAATTAACGGATAATACACTAAATAAATCACTTTTTTGATAATTAAATCATGATGTCTACTATTAGAACTACCAAATAATTGTATTTTTATAATTAATTAGCTCACTTAATTAATAAGTATGTTATTTTATCGCGATTAATGCCCAAGAGCGATACGACCGTGGGGGACCCCGAAAAACTATGGAACACTATGGAATGTTATAGAACCCTTTTTTTTTTTTTATCAGAGTGCGACGCGAACTAGCGGACAAAAAGAAAAACAAAGAAAAAAACAGAAAAAAATAATTTGAAAACATACTAAATTATATATAAATATTTATTCAAAATTAATAATTTATAAATAAAAAAAAATTATTAAGATAATTAATTTATTATATTTATAATTATTATAAACATATTTTTGATTTGCATTTATTTATTTTTTTACCTGTTTCGTTGTTTGACCACTGTTAGCGCTCATGAGAGAAAAACAAAAAAACCTGGAGAGTGCTTATGTAACCCCCTGTGCTCGCGTCTTATTAAGATATGTGCTGCATTATTTATTCATATATATTAATTGTCAATACAAATTAACTAAAAAAATATAGTATTATTATTTATAATTGTGTAGAGAACACGGTTCTACTGTGAGAGTGATAATTTTAGTATATTCTGTAAGATTATATTGGAACATAAATGATAACGTTATGCTGGATCTGAAATTGATTATTAATTTTATCGTGTTTTTTTAATAATATAAGCAATTAATTCAACAATGTTGATAAACTTTAAATACAAATTAATTAAAAATGTGAGTAGTTTGTCAGTTTTTGTTAATAATTATTACTTTATTAGTGTCTAATTGTTCTTATAAAATCAGACCTCTTTCTTTCTCTTTCTTTCTCTTTTTCTTTCTCTCATGCATAAAAAAAAAAAAAACAATAATAACCTTAAGTGTCGGCCAAATCATAAAAATAACAATTTATCAAAATAAAAAAAAATAAAAATATGTTATATAAATTCCAGATATAGAAAAATAACATTTTCCAAGGAATTATTATCTCAAAACTTATCGTCACGTAAAACATTTTTTAAAAGTTATAAGTAGCATCACACCACAGGATTGTTAATTATTTTTTAATAATAAAAAACTTTCTTTTCTACATGGAATTTTTATAATTAATTTTTTAAGTGATTAAAAAACTTTTTGTTCTATGAAAAAAAAATTAAATTTTCAGCATAATTATGTCTTGTATTATTTAACTATACAAAATTATTGATTTTATTTATTTTTTTCGTCTTGTTCATTTGATTATTGTTATTTTTTTATTGTTTCAGGCGCCATATTCACTGAGGATCAGAAGGATAGTCCATCAGAGTTGGCATTCAAGTATGCTGTTTACAGAATCAACAAGGATAAAAGTCTTTTGCCAAATACTACCCTCGTTTATGATATTCAATACGTGCCAAAAGACGACTCATTTAGAACATCAAAAAAAGGTTGGTAATTTTTTCATTTTAATATTATAACATTTTATTTTTTGTCAACTATAAAAATAATATTTAACAGGAAAATATATGTTTAAGTAATTGTAATTATTATTAATAATTTGATCAGTTTTATTTCATAGATTTATTTTTAATTAAATAACAAGTTTGAGTAACTCATTTGATGGTCATGTGTGACAAAGCAATCGAGTTTCACAAGTTGCTTAAGAACCTGACTTTTCAGTATCGATAAGACACGTTTTTTTTATACAATCAGATAAATATATATCACACTTACTTGCCTATCTTGGCATGGTTTTTTTCTACTGGATAGACACGAAGAAAATCACGATAAATGAAAAAATTGGGTTACAGAACCAAGTGCTTGATAGTATGACAGTAAAATATACATATTTTTTTTGTTTTTATTCTTTTAATTTGACGTTTTTCTTCTTCACAAAACTGCTCCATGTACTTGACAACAACGATGACAAACATTGTATACATTAACGATTTAGCATGTAGTTTAACTCTTATCATTTCCTGGAACTAATCCAGATTATAAACCGAGATTAACGATTATTTCTTGATGAGGCACGCGCAACGATTTTTCATATAATATATCCTATGGGCCAAGGCAAAGTCCAACACATTGAAAGACATTTTGTTTTTTGTTTTTATTATTTAGTGAGAATAAAAATAAAGCATCTTTTTGAGTAATCTTTTTGAAATTGCTAAAACAGAAATAGATAAATGAAAAAAAAATATATAAAAATATGTTGACGTCTTTTTTACTGTTATTTTTATATATTTTTTTTTGTTCAATCCCAATTCACGAATTTTTAGTACATAAATTGTCAATGTAAAGAGACCCTCGTGACCCCATTACGTATCATCAGTAGTTAAGAGAAAAAAAAAGCTGCTGTTTTTAAAAGAAATCTTAATTTAAAAAAATAGTAAAATTATACAATTAAAATAACTTATGATAATTCAATTATTAAATAAATTTGTTTATAATTTGAAGTTTATTAATACAAATATAACTCGTGTTTAAGTTAACAAATTAATGCAATTTTAACTTTGAAGTATGTGACATATTTTATCCACGTATTTTCACTAATAAATTTAAAACAATTACAAATGACTAAGTATACTGAGAGCAATTACAGTTAGATAGTTGGATACTAACAAATGAATCGAATGAATATCAATTAAAGCATTCTATTATTTTATTTTTAAATAACTGCGAAGAATAATTAGAAGATGAAATAATACATTATTCAAGTAAAGTTTTACGTTAATTAAAATAAAATTTAATATCTGCAAATTATCATCAATTGACATGAAATAATTACGAGTATATCCATAATTATAATTTAAAATATTCAATAATTAATTAATTATATACGTGAAGTCATTATATGACTTGTTGAAAAAACGAAGTAAATTTGACTCAAAGAAAAACGGTGACATTATTCAAAAAACTTACACACAAAATTTTTCTAATTAATACAAAGAATAAAATTTTTATTATCAAAAGTCATGATAAATATTCTTTTTTTAAAATAATTGAATTGCTACATCCCTTTGCTCATTGTTTTTTATTGAAATAAAAAATCATTTATTTATTTTTTCCTTTCAACAAATACATGCAAATTTATTGAGCTAAGCAATGTATTCAACACTTCATATTTAAATATTTCATTTCAAGAAACAAGGATAGTGAAATATTAAACAAAAAAAGGGTGTAAAAAAGAAAAGAATTTAAGAAAAATGAAATGTCTAAAGAAATAGTCAAGAGGGTGAAAAAACGAAACGAAATAACTATCTGTCGTTTTTATATATAGCTTCTCATGATTATTCTACTTTTTTTATTTTATTTTTTTTCTTTTTCGCTCTCATCCGAAATGTCATTTCGAAAATCCCTGTGAGTGAATAAAATATCTTTCATTCAGGATATAATCTCAATTTTTTCCCCATGTATATAGTCGATCAAAAATAAAAATAACAAAACAAGAAAATAAGAAAAAATTGAAAAATTGATGCGACGAAAAAAGTAAAGAATGTAAATATAATGCATCAGCAGTATTGAATCCATCACTTTTCAGCAGATTTTATTTCTTAGATTTTTTTCTTTATTTCTCCAGTGAAAATTAGGAAGGCGTTTAACCCAATCGTCGAAAAAAAAAAGAATAAAAGTGAAAAGCATTTGAGGAAAAAAGAACGAAAATGCCGTCTCTGCATTTGTCGAGATAAGACGTTGCAATAAGAAAAAAAAAATTATAAAATATCTTAAACCCAAAACATGAAAAGCTTTTTGTTTTTTTTTTTTATTTTCATAGACAATAATTGATTGTTCCTTATTGGACACAGATAAGTTGGTTTTTTTTTCGCCATATTTAGCATCCCCAAGGACGTTTTTATTTCGATAAAATTCAAACTCGTCGATGATGCTATTCACTTTTGTTGGCATATCCTCTGGGGAAAAAAAGCGAAAAGTGTTTCACATAGTAGTCTTTTTTCACCCGAGTTACTTTTATGCTCTTGAATAATTCATCAGTGGTGAATCGCGGACACACTATCAAAGAACGTATTGTCGATATGAAAAATTGAACGAAAAAAACATAAATGAGTAAATAAATAAACAATAAGAATAAAAAAAAAGAGAAAATTTACTCCTGTTTATCAGTGTTCTATTCTTGAAAATACGTGGTTTGAATATTTAACAAAGAAACGTCAAACTTGGTCTCTTTTGACTAACACAGCATAAAAAATAAAATAAAATTGATTATTGTTAATCAATCACCGTGTAATTTCATAAATAAAAAAAAAGTTTCCTCGCTTCAATTGAATAATGATTATTATTTTTCTGACTCATTAAATCTTCAATACATTTTCTTGGAATAAAATAAAAAAAAAAATGATTAATTGATAATTTTCAATCTTGATATATTATATAATAAAAAATTGATTAAATATACCGAAAGATGAGATACAATTTTAATAATTTTGATTATTATTTCAGCATGCAAACAGCTTTCAAGATCCGTCCAAGGAATATTTGGACCTTCAGATCCACTTTTAGGTGCTCATATTCAAAGTATATGTGAAGCCCTTGATGTACCACATCTTGAAGCAAGAATGGACTTTGAATCAACCTTCAAAGAATTTAGTATTAATCTTTATCCATCTCAGGATCATATGAATAAAGCATTTAAAGATCTCATGTCATTTCTCAATTGGACAAGAGTTGCAATAATATATGAAGAAAATTTTGGTAAGTTTAATATATCATAATAAATATTAATTAATTGTATCGAAATATTCATTTTTTCTCTGATCTTTATTTTATATTAACATAAAAAAGCTCTGGTTGAATTTAAATTATTAAAGATATTTCACAAGACATATTTACTTGGAAAATATAAAAGTTTTCATGATGATTCTCTTTACATTTGCCATATAAAATCACAGTATTTTATTTATATTGACTTGAGCTTACCCTCAACTTATGAAAATCCTCTTAATTCTTATACCATCAATCATTCATAAAAAAAAATAAACCAAACACCATATAACTTCATTTATTTCAAATCTAACTTGACATTTATTTATTTGTTTATATTTTTATTTATCATCCTGTCTTATATAAATTTTGTTATTTATTATAATTATCATTTTTCCATTCACTCTCGTTGCTGGTTTCTTTTTTATATCTTTATTTTCTATTTACTTGATATCTATTAGACTCTTGAACATCTTTTAAATCTGCTTTACAATATTCCATATAAAATTCATAAAATATATATAAATATATATTTCGTTGTGCTTTTATCTTTATGCTAGTAAATTTATTATCAGCCATCTTACTTTTATTATTAAATAACAATTTTTTCTTTACTCGGAATACTTGAAGTTTATTTTTTATAATAACAAAATGTAGTGGTTAGTTCAAAGGTTTACTTTGTACCTGCTTTGTCGTAATACACTTTAAATTTTGTAGGTTGAAAAGAATAATTCCCTCGGGACATTTATCCTATTGCTTACGATAAAAAATGTTTTTTTTTTTTTTTTTATTATTTAATTTTCAACTTATTTGTTGTTTTATAATAATTAATTCTAAGATACTAGTTTTATATAGAATAAATTAAATTTTTAATTATCGAAAAATTATTAATAATTAAAAAACAAAAAAAGTTTTTAAACTAATTTATTAGTAGCAAAGAAAAATCAAAAGAAAAATTTGAAAAAATCCGTCTGACAACTTTTTAAACGAGTTAATAAATCCTGATTATTTTTTCACCCAACTTTACCGTTAAAAAAAAAATACTCCACCTCTTCGTTAACGAATGTACAACTTATCTTGTAGACTTAATTTTTTTATTTTAAAAAAACCGGATAGTTTGTATACCACCAAACACGCTCTACCAATAATTAGTTGGCTATACGCTGTAGAATAATTAAATTTACAAAGAAAATAAAAAAAATAATACACCAAAGTATGTATCGTTTGTGAACTTATGATTTTTTAATTCCAAGTAAGAAGCCTTTGTTGATGTGACAATTACACACAAATTATATAAGAGAATCTTTCTGATTAATTTTTCACTGATTTTACTGTTTTTTCGTCGTCTTTTTTCTTTAATTTCTTTTGATTTTACTTGGTACAAGAGTAGGTTTCGTTTGCTCTTTCTTTGTATAATTTTCTGGATCATCAGATTGTCCTTTTTCATCTCATTGTTCAATATTTGTGTGGTTCAAGCTCATCCACATACTCGAGGATACTCGATAATTCGAGCTTTGCAAACATCAAAAAGCCAAACATATATGAAAGATTCCTACATCAAAGCATTCATGTGAATACTGAAGCCATAAATATTTCAAATATTTCATTGAAGGACATTTTGACCTCAAAATACCCACCAATTATATTTTCTAATTGACCAAATAAAATATATTACCGTCTTTGCAAAATTTTAATTAGTGTATTCATCCATTTAGCCAAGTTGACGAGACAAATAAAAGCTATTTTTAAGCTTATTTTTTTATCTTTATATTTTCATTATTGAAATTGGTTTATATATTACATAGTAGATTTGAAGATAAAATAAGACGATTTTCTACTGATTATTTTAAATATAATTCCGTATGAAATACATTATCTCTAACAGAAATTAATTGAAAAAATTTTAAAATGCAAATATTAAAACTGACTGAATAAACTCTGTTCTTCTTGATGAAATTATCTTAGTTTTTTTGTAAATATAATTAAATTAAATTTTAATATAAAAAACATTATTTTTTTTTCAATTAACATGTATATTATTAATACAAATAACTACCAGATATTTTCATCAATAGTTATTATAAATTTTAATTTGGAAAGTGCAAAAATATTTTAATTGGTATCATTTTACATGTATAAATATTTTAATAATATTAATTTATAAATTTTTATTTCAATAGGTTTATTCAAATTGCAAGATCTCGTTAAATCACCACCAACACCAAGAACTGAGTTGTATATACGCCAAGCTGGTCCTGGCTCATACAGACAAGTGCTGAAAGAAATAAGACAAAAAGAAATTTACAAACTCATCGTCGATACTGATCCAGCACATATGCAAAAATTCTTTCGAGCAGTAAGTACAAAATTATTACAATAATTACATTTAATAGATTTTGATTTAAAAAGTAATTAAAATTGATAAAAAGTCAAAGATTATCAAGAACATTCAATAGAACTGTTGAAAATAAAACAAAAATTTTAAGTGTAAAAAAATAAAGAGAAGAAAATAGAAAAAAAAATAGCCAAAAAGAAAAATAAAATTGGTAAGACTTAATTAAGAAGAAGACTTGGTCGTTTCATGGAATTAAAACTTTTACGTAACTTGGTGAAATGGGCTACCCGTACAATTGCTAAATTTCTTCAAGATATATCCTTGTGCAAGTTTTTTTTTTTTTTAACACATTTTTATCAGAATTCTAATTGGCAGCTATTATAAAACTCAATCTCGCGATAATTGAAATGATAAATATTCTACAAATATGTAAGTAAATTAACGTGTGAATTTACGCGTAAACGCATGCAAAAAATCATGGTGATATAACTAATTGCATGACTCGAATCGAGGTTTCATTTTTTTTGATAATACACTTATCAATATTAAAAATAATTACCTTTGTTATTATCTGAAATTTATAAATTGTTCATAGAAAGAAAAATGCCAATTAGTAAGTTTAACTTTATAAAAAAAAAATTGATAAATTTTAAGTTCTCGTGATAGATTAATAATACGTCGAGCAAGGAAGATTAAAGTAGTTGCCTTCATTATAGGACAAACATGAAAGGATATCACGTTTACAATTTTGTCTACTGTATATCCTTTAGATCTATCAAGAGGATGAGATTGATGTACACATAATTCTAGTTGAGTAAAAGTTTCCCAATTAATGTTATTAATTGTCCATATTGCAAAAGTAAAATTATCTTATGAAGTTCTTACAAAAAATACAACCTTCATTATACCCAGTCAGCTGTAAAATGTGTAAATTATATTTATTCTCAAATAAATAAACAACAAACATATATTTATTTTTCTATAAAATATCAAAAAAATAACTGAAAATAAAAATTATTTATATTACTAAAGTTTCAACACAAGTAAATTAAATTTTATCAAATTGAAAATTTTATGTTCATTTTTTCTATCAAGATTATTGTTATTATTCTTTTTTTTCCATCAATTTTCACTTTATTTATTTATTTAGCTTTTTTTTTTTTGTTCATCTATTTATTTTTATTTATTCTACAATTTTTTCTTATATACGTGGTCTTGTACCACGGTTATTGCGGTGATTTTTTTTTTTTTCTAAACCACAAAAACGAATCACCACAGTTACCGAAGGATACCCAGAGATTTATGAACCGACCAAGAAAATACAAAGTTCTTGAAAGCCATCGTATTTTTTGAGAATAATAGATCTACTTTGCACTCGTCTTACATGTATATCTATTTACTATTTACTGATGATAACACTCGGTATGACGAGTCGATATTGCACTTCCGGTTGAGGCATATACATTTTTTTTCTTATTTATTTATTTCACCCTTTACTATTTGCCATTTTATATAAAACGTGAAGGATGCTTATAAGAATCGAAAAATATGTATATATCTTTGGATATAGAAGCTCGTAAAATACCAGGATCTCTTTTATGACCATACTGGTTGAATTGCAGATTTTCTTTTTATTTATTTTCTCATTTTTTTTGTTTATTTATTTTCTGTATACATTTTTTTTTTCCAATGTTATTCGACGTTTTATGTTTTATTCGAAAGATTCAATCATTCTTTCGAAAATCCACAAATAGGATGTCATTTATTTTATTGAAAAATTATAAATAAATATTTAGAATAACTTTTATATAAATTTATAATTGAATAAACATTAATGCTACTTTTTTAAAAATATTTTTTAGATTCTTCAATTGCAAATGAATGATCATCGGTACCACTACATGTTCACTACATTTGTAAGTAAAAAAACTTGTCTATATAAAATTTATTTGTCATTTTTTTTAAGTATACAAAAACCAATATAGTTGAATTAATCAAAAGCATATTTATAGCTTGTATATTGCTTCAGTTTTAGTTTAGATTAAGCAAAGAAAAAAAAGCCCACCAGTCCCTTTAAAAAAATAACGACAAGCTTTTTCAATTTATCTTGACAATCTTACATCCTTTAATACATCCAACTTTTATACTGTCAAGATTATGAGGAAAAATATATATTTTTTTTCACAAAGCTCTGCATTTCAATCTTCTGCAAATCTTACAATTTTTTTGTCAGTTTTATTTAATTTTTTACCTCGGAATTAACTTGTCTATTGTCAGACAAATAATGAAAAATTTACTCGAAAAGTTTATTCAGCGTAAAAAAGCAATTTTCAATTATAAAAAAATAATAGTAATAAATTTTTTTTTTCCTCTTTTAATTGTTTTTTTTTTTTTTTTTAATTTAAATTTATTTAGCTTTGGTTTTGTATTCTGTTTATATTATTATCAGGGACAAAATACAGTATATTATTACAACTGACATTGGAACAATGTTTGTGACCATAAAAAACCACGTTATTCACGTTAACGATCCTTGTTGTCCTATGCATTATGGTGTAATTATAAATCACAGAAGTACTGGACATCCTAAGCAAAGACATTGCTACAACATCCCTATAGTTAATCTGGTTTGTACAGTAACACTGTATATACCATGTTATTTTACCTATTAAAATCTTTTTCGTATTATATATTCAGCGTGTTTTGTTCTATTTTGCATTTCGTTTCTTCATTAATAATACTAAACTTTATCCAACGTAAATTGAAGCAATGACAATTAATTATTCAACTGTAAGCTTAAAAATTTATAGAAAATCCTCTTCGATTCTAGTCATGGCTTACAAATAAATAATTAAATTTTCAAAAACTTTGTTTACTCAATTTTAAGCTCTTTGTGTTTTAAATTATTTTATTTTATTTCAGGATATTGAAACATTTGATCTCGAAGATTTTAAATACAACAGTGTTAACATGACAGCATTTCGTCTGGTAGATCTTGAAGAGCCAAAAGTTGCTGATGTACTACGACAAATGGAACGATTTCAACCAATCGGACATGCAATATTAAATCGTACTGGTGTCATTCAGGTTTGTATTTAAAAAATAATTACAAAAATCATTATGAAATTTTAATTTTAATTTGGTTAATTTATCATACAATAAATAGAGTTTTCATGGCTTAACATTATGTTAATTTTGAAAGTAAATATTATAAATTAATAAAGCCATTAATTATTGATAGATTATTTAAAATATATAAAACAAAGATAACAATAAATGAATTATAAATATGATAAATGTATAATTTATATTTTCATATGAAACTATTATATATTAATGCAAATATATTAAACACATGTTTCAGGCAGAACCAGCTCTTGTTTATGACAGTGTACAAGTATTTGCCCATGGATTAGCATCATTGGATCGTAGTCATACTTTACGTCCAGTTAATTTATCATGCGACAAAGAAGAACCATGGGATGATGGACCATCACTCTACAATTACATAAATGCAGTACGTATTAATAAATCTTAACTGTCATCAATAATATTTTATTTATTATTTCAAATATAAATCGTAATTTATTTTAAAAGCATTCAATGCAAGAGAATTTATCATTCATCAATCAATAGCCGATTAAAAATTTATTACAAATCAGTAGCTTTTTTATTCAAAGTTATTTTATATTTATTAGATTCAATAAATTATTTTTTATCTTCTTTTGATCATGAAACAATTCAAAAAGTTTTTATCATATTCTCATAGTAATTTTATCCGGAAAAGGATGTAGATTTGGTGGATGAACATGAAAGAAAAGAGCCAAAATACATGGAAAAAAAAATATAAATAAATAAATAAAATAAAATATAAAATAAAATCCCACAAAGCTAGGGAAATTGGGTAGACGATGGACCGGGACGAATGGCAACGACGCGTCTCTTTTACTCGACCGGCTTCTTGTACTTTCTCAACTTACATCTACCAACCGGAAGTTCAAGAACTCTGTTGGAATATTCAAGTTTTTACCAAAGAAATATCAAATGTGGTGTGGGAAAGAATGAACACCATTGAAAAGTTCATTAACTTTTCAGTAAAAAATTTTCTTGAATGCCATAATAAACTTTAAAATATTTCCGTTGAAAAAAGAATAATGCACAAAAAAAATTATTCAATAATCATCATAATCTATTTTATTGCATATATAAAAGTCAATATCTATAAATATATGCAACGATATTTTTTTTGCCTATATTTTTATTTAAAAATACAAAAATTTTATTGTTAAAAATTTGTTTTGAACTTCAATATACAAACTAATTTTCACTGCAATAATTTGTGAATAATTGAATTGTCTTCATGTGAGCATATGTGCCAGAACAAATCACTTTGATGTAATGGCAATTTATTTTTAAAATTAATTAACAACCGAATTTACATGAAATAAATTTACAACAAAATTAGATTTTATTTCAATGTTTAACCGATGAAAAACGTGAAATAGTCATTTTAACATTCAATCTAGTATAACTTATAATGGAAAATAAAAACAAAGACCAGTCAAATAATAAATAATAAATTTTTTTTCAATAATAGGCAGGACTGCATGGACTAACTGGTCATATAGAGTTCAATGAGGGAAAAAGAAATAACTTTAAATTGGATTTATTAAAGTTGAAAAAGGAAGAATTAGTAAAAGTTGGTGAATGGCGACCTGGACATGGTGTTAATGTTACAGACGTTGGTGCATTTTATGAAACAAATTTGAATAATATTACACTCGTTGTTATGACACGTGAAGTAAGTAAAAAGAATATATATATGTTTTTTTTTTTAGTCAATTTATTTATAATTTTAATAATAAATTTTATTATAACTTGTAATTTTTATTTGTTGACAATGTATTTTCGTTATTATTAATTTGATAAAGGTAAATAGAAAATTTTAATTTTAATTATCGTTTATCTTTATAAAACAACCGTTATATAATATCCTGAAAATTAATATTTATATAAACATTGCCATACCGAAAGGGGCTATTGATTTTTAACGAACTTGTATACAATTGAACGTTATGTACGCATTGAAAATTATCAATGCGTTTAAAAAAGTAATAATAATTTTTTCCGAGAAAATCCGATATTCAAATATTTACAAAACAATGGTAGACTATTTTTCTTTTTGCCAAATTAAATACATGTGATAGATTTAAAGCATAAAAAAAATTACACAAATGTTTTATATAATTTATCAGCATTACTTAATCATAAAGCTAAAAGCTATTTATAATTTTAAGATTAAAGCTAAAATAATTTCGCTACCAGATACAAAAAAGTAGAAATTAATAAGTACATTTTGAGTTAAAGAAATATCTAAAACTACATTTACATTTCTCATTCGAATTTATATCAATATTTATATTCTTTAAGGAAAAAAAAACTAATATCTTTGTTTTATATGTATTTTAATATTGATTCCATCATTTTGTTTTAGGAAAGACCCTACGTTATGGTAAAAGAAGACAAAAATTTAACTGGTAATGCAAGGTTCGAAGGTTTTTGTATTGACTTGTTAAAATGGATTGCTGCTCAAGTGGGATTTCAATATGCAATACGACTTGTACCTGATCATATGTATGGTGTTTATGATCCTGAAACAAAAGAATATAATGGCATTGTACGTGAATTAATGGAAAAGGTAAATATTTATCACAACTAAATTTACCCTTTATTTATAGTATTTTTTCCTTTATTTTTTTTTTATGTGTACCTACATCTATTCTATTTTATATAGACATTGAATTTTTTTTATCCAAGCTTTAAAAATGCTCGAAATTGGCTCAGCCATCGATTCATAGACACTAGCTTATACAGATGTTACCATAGATATTTCAGTTACGTTATTTGAATTTAAAAATCAGAGATTATTAAAATCCACTGGCGTCACCTGAAACAAGTGAAAAAAGAAAAAAAAAACCCAACTTGATTTGCTCGTTTTTATTATATTTTTTTTCAATACCTTAGCATTGAAATGGTCAAGAATTTTCTTTGTAGTATCAAGAAAAATACAAAGATTATTGTTTTTTCCTTACATCAGGTGCAGGTTGCTACGTGATGTGTTATAAAAATTTTTCGTATAAAAAAAATATATACAGATCAATATCAAAGTTAAAAAATAAAAAAATTCACAAATAAGTAAAAAATAGTTTCGAAAGCATTTATATTATGTTTTTTATTAAAAATAATTTAAATAGTTTCATGTTAAATTGTTTAATTTATATCTAAATTAAAATCACTTGTGAATTTCTTGTTTTTTAAATTTCATTCAATAAAACTTCAATGAATACTTTCCATATCCCACCAGGAATAGGGTCGTTTTTATTTCCCCTTTAATTTGTCTCTTTAAAAATGTTTTATTTTTTGTTTACGTAAGTGAATAAATTTTATTGTCTGTGTGACCTATATTTTTTTCTTGGAAAAATAATATAATGGCAAAAATTTAAATACTGTTTTTATTGTCATTGATATTTAAATATTTTATTTTTCAATTTACTTTATGATTTATTTTTTATACAATCTTATCACTGTCACCTATTGTTTAAAAGTTTATGAAACTTTATACAGAATATATCTAACAAATATTTTTACGCGGATGCTTATGTTTTTTTTTCAAAAAAAACTATTCTCTCCTCACTCAAACAAGACTAAATAAATATTTTGCTCTTATTATACCCACAATTGTTTATGAATATTTTATTATCATAAAAGTTTACTGCACACATTGATAACATTGAATATAATTTTAAAATAAATAAATGTATTTTATTTCAGCGTGCAGATTTAGCTGTTGCATCAATGACAATAAATTATGCACGTGAAAGTGTTATTGATTTTACAAAACCATTTATGAATCTTGGTATTGGAATATTATTTAAGGTGAGTCGAATAATTTTCATTTAATTTAAAATTTATTAATACAAAATATTATTATGTTGTTATTGGGAAAAATTATAATAATGGTGTCTGATAAATGTTTAAAAAAGAAATAAAAAATGATTATTATGAGATCATTTTAATTAAAATTATAGCATGAATTAATATAGGTACCATCAAGTCAACCAACAAGATTATTTTCATTTATGAATCCATTAGCAGTGGAAATATGGCTATATGTTTTGGCAGCTTATATACTTGTGAGTTTTACATTATTCGTAATGGCTCGTTTTAGTCCATATGAATGGAATAATCCTCATCCATGTTTAGCCGAAAGTGATGTTGTTGAAAATCAATTTAGTGTCAGTAACAGCTTCTGGTTCATCACTGGTACATTTTTGAGACAAGGCAGTGGTTTAAATCCCAAGGTAAACTTGCATGTCAATACCAAATCATCAACCTCAATCAAAATTTTATAAACCAATCAATCCTAGTTTGTATTCCTCTTCCAAAACTTTATTCATTGAAATTTCCTTTCAATTTTCTACTACTTGTGGTGATTCATGGTGGTGGTGTTGGAAGTAGTGGTGGTTTTAAATAAGAGTACATGAAAGATGTGGAAACTTTGAAAATTACAGATAATCAAGTAATACTATATTTGAATTGTAATAATTCAAGTATTAACTGATAAATAATTTAAACATTTAACATTCAAGAAAGAAGATAAAGTTTTAAATTTTTTTATATAACAATTATTGATGTAGAATGCATAATATAAATGCTTCAGGTATCAAGACGCGCACCCTCCCGACTCTTCTCATTCATGAATCCCTTTGCCGTGGAAATATGGCTGTCAATGCTGGGTGCATATGCAATGGTATCATTGACTATTTGGATAGTTGCTAGGCTATCACCATATGAATGGGTTGAACCAGCACCTTGTCCAAGCTGCAAGTGTGCTCTACAGGTAGGCTCTCGCCAAGTTTGAAAATCAAGGACAATATATGTATATTAAAATCATATTAACAATATTATTATTTTTTTTAACAATTCAATTAACTTTAATACATCAACGAGCAATTAAATCAATGTCAGCTAATTTTTCATTTTTTCTTTATGCAACAGACAGTTGTTGGTCAATTTTCAATAATTAAAATTTAAAAATATATTTTTTTTTCCACCGTATTCACTCGTGTGATTAATATTATTAATTTTTTTTTTTGTTATTGCTATTACGTATTTGTTGTTTCATCTTTTTTTTAGTCAGTTGACACACGAACATGCATATTATATATATACTAGGCAGGGTAAACAATTTACCTCATGTCCAAGAGCTGCTACTGAAAGCTTCCGCAACGTTGCATTTCATTTCCATAAATTTCCATAAAAGTATAATGAATAGGTGTAGAGACGTGTTCCATGACATGACGTACATTTTGGCTAAAACACGTACATGCATACATATAATTTAGCATTATAACTTATAAGTATGTATGCAAAGAAATAAGAAAACAGTTTTATTCAGTTGTAGAAAAAAAAATATAACATTAACTGCTTAATAAATATTTATAACTTGTAATATCAATTGTAATTGCTCGTTGTTGTTGTTATATTGTTTGATGAATATTAAGGATAATAATATTGTTAATATGATTACTATAATTGTAATTATGTTTGACATCACTTGGCGGGGGTTTATATTATATCTCAGGGTGGTCATGTGAGTGCATTGGAGCCAGAAAGTGATGACATCCCTCTACCAAGAACAATCAATGACTTCAGTTTGGCCAACAGCTTTTGGTTTGCAGTTGGTACACTTATGCAACAAGGCAGTGATCTCAATCCCAAGGTAAATCATGTCACAGAGCCGATCAAATAAAAAATAAATACAATAAAACATTATATTTTATTAAATAATTAAACTTTTTTTATATATAAAAATGAAAACTTTGAAATTTTAACAATCGATAGATTTTATAAAATTTATTTTTCACTTCAATTGGATTATAAAATAACAAATATTTATTTTAAATAGAAAAACAATTTAATAACTTTTGATTTTTTAGTTTAAATTAATTTTTTTTTTTCATTTTTATTGGAAGCACTATTTAAATTATCAAGTTTTTATTAATTTTTATTTTTAAAAGATATGACCTGCATGTGCATGCTAAGCTAAACACTGAAATTTTTCATTTAAATTTTTCGAATTGATATTTTCCAATATAATTGTTTGAAGATGATAATTATTCTGAAAATTATGAGCATAATATATTGTCTCAATGATATTTTTAATTTCATTAAAGTCACTGTTGAAGTTTACCATATGAAATTTAATTTAGCCAATGAAATGAGCTTGATGAATTTTGTGCTTTAATTGTGTGTGAATAACGTAAGCCATGGATATTAAAAACTTATTAATAATAATTAATAAAAAAAATATATATATTATTTTTTAATTAATTACCCGAAAATTTAGGAGTAAAATTATTTATAACAAACTTTAAATTATCAAAAAAAACTTTTATTAAATTTTCAAGAATTTTATTTCTCAATTTGCATTTTACAATTTCGGTTTTGATATTTTTTTAGCAAAAAGTTTTTTTATTTCTTTTATTTTTATACTCTTGTTCAATATCGAAAAGTTTTTTGACTTTTTAAAACCACGAAGTGCATCGGGTCGACGACTGAAAGATGAATTTTATTTTATTTTTTTTTCATTTATGGAAAAAGTAATGAAAAGAAAAAAGAAAAAAATGAATGAATGTCCCCAATGAATATTTTTCTCTCATTTGTTGAGTCTAGAAAATGAATATCTGTATATATTTTTTTTTATAAATATTTTTATTCGTAACTTTGTTTTTTTTTTTGCATGAAATTTTGTTTTAGAAAATATTTTTCCATTAGTAAAGCAAAAATTAAAAATGCGAGTATAGAATTTTCAATACTTCAACTATGATTAAATCAATTGCAAAATGAAAAAAAAAAACAGTATAATTTTTCATAATACAGTAGAAGAAACTCCACTCAAAAAATTATCATGCACTCTAAAAAAAAACAGGATAAATAAATTAAAAAATTTAAATTAAAAGCTTGTAAATATTAATTTTGCATGAATACACCGTTAGCAAACCAAAAAAAGAAAATAATTAAAATTGCCACAAATAAATTAATTTATGTTTCTGTATTTCTAAAAAATTCAAATGTTGATATTCTTTTTTTTTTTAAACAAAAATTCTACAACATATTGTGCTGAACTCGGCTCTGTGTACATGCGGGGATGTCATTGCCTGTGGCTACTAATTTACACCGACAATCCATCAAAAATTTCATGTAAAAAAATTTTATTTGATATAACCATAAACAAAGACAAAAAAAATCTTTACAAAAAATAATAATATATATGTAAATATATATTTTTTTCCATTTATTCGATAGACGTAAAAAAGAATTATTTCGTTACAATAAATATTTAGTTTTTCGTATGAAAAATATTTTAAAAAACTATGATGTTTTAAAAAAAAATATATTGTCCAAACAAAAATATATTTATTCAATATAATTTAATTAAAAAAAAAAAAATTATCATGCAAATCTAAAAGTGATATCAACTGTCGAATGAAATATAAAATATTTCTCATCGTAAAATTTATGAATGGCTTTTTTTTTATTTTATTTTCATAATTTTAAACCACCATGTATTGCTACGTTTCTCTGGGCTTCCAATGTGTTTCTATTGTACATTTATTTTACTATCTGTTGTCTGTAAAAAAACAAAAAATAATAAAACCACTTATGCTTCCATATTCCTTTATACCATTCCACAAATACCAACATTAAAGTCCTTTCATAAATGCTTTCTGTTGTGATAAAAAAAAATAAAAAATGATATTCATTAACCACAATGCACATTCAATAGACTCTCATCTATATAATTTATATTCAAATGGAAATTTCAAATACCTATCAATTATTAAATCTTGTGTAATATACGAAATCGATATGCAAGTATTGTTTAGTTTGGACAAAACAATATACAAATTGTTTTTGAAATCAGAGCTGAAGTCATTGAGTGTGTTTAGATGATCTAAAAATATTATTTAAAAATATCACAATAGATAATTTACTAACTAAAATGATTTAACTATCAAGTTACTATTTAATTTTAGAAAAAAAAAAAAAAAAAAAATATGTTGGTATTATTTAACAGGCAACCAGTACGAGAATCGTTGGTGGAATATGGTGGTTCTTCACATTGATTATAATATCATCATATACTGCAAATCTTGCTGCATTTTTAACTGTTGAAAGGATGATAACACCAATTGAAAGTGCTGCTGATTTGGCTGAGCAAACTGAAATATCATATGGCACACTTGAAGGAGGAAGTACAATGACATTTTTTAGGGTAATATATTTTTAATAACTTCTCAGATATTTAATGAATCATATTTTGATTATTGAATTTTGATAAATAGGATTCAAAAATTGGTATTTATCAAAAAATGTGGCGTTTTATGGATGCAAAAAGATCATCAGTATTTGTATCGACATATGAAGAAGGAGTTAAAAGGGTACTAGAAGGTGATTATGCATTTTTGATGGAATCTACAATGCTTGATTACGCTGTACAAAGGGATTGTAATTTAACGCAAATTGGTGGATTACTTGATAGTAAAGGATATGGAATTGCAACACCAAAAGGTTTGAATTATTTTAAATTATTATTCTTATAATAAAAAGAAGTGGCCGCTTCGAATCGCATTTCGAAATATTTGTATTTCGAATTATTTGCATTTCAAAATATTTTGATTTCGTTTTAAAAAAAAAAATATCAACATAATCATAACCCTGGCAAAGCCAGGTATGGCTGACTAGTTTTTTATATTTTTTTGATAATAAATAAATAAATATATATTATTTTGACTAACAGGCTCACCTTGGCGAGATAAAATATCTCTGGCAATTCTTGAACTTCAAGAGAAGGGTGTTATACAAATTCTGTATGACAAATGGTGGAAAAATACTGGGGATGTTTGTAATAGAGATGAAAAAAGTAAAGAGAGCAAAGCAAATGCACTTGGAGTAGAAAATATTGGTAAGTTGACTACAAACAATTTTATACATAAATGCATGCAATCGTTTTTTTTTATTTTCGTCATATCTTTTGCTTTTTTTATCGAAACAACTTGAGAAAAATATGGAGTTTGGGCTAGTCAAAAAGTTGATCAACTATCATTAATTAAATTTATTTTTTTTATCTATTTATTTTATTTTTTTTGATATCTGCACAGAACACTTGTTAGATAAATGGCTTTCATTTTGTAAATAAGAAAATAAAAAATAAATGTTAAAAAAGCTCAAAAGTAAAATCTATTCTAAAGTCTCAAAGTAAAAATGATGATAAAAAAATTACATAAAGACACAGAAGAATAAAAATCACAGTATACTGTGTACACAAGCGAGCAAACTCAGCATTTGCTTTTTCATATAGAAATAAATTTATTTTTATTTTTTTGTTGTTTCATGTACAACAAACCTTTGGTAGAAAAAAACATCCAAGTTTTTCCAAAATGCCATTCGTGAATTTTGTAAAACTTGCAACAAGTTTTTACCATTTTTATTTAAAACTTTTTTTTTTATTTTATTATTTTTAAAACGAGTTTTTACGATGACACATATTAACCTTACTAACTTTTTAAATTTAATTTTTTTTCTTATTCGGATCATTATAATTTTTATTTGATGCATTATTTCAAGTGATTTTAAAGTGCTAGTTGAAAACCATATTTTTTTAAATTTTATAAATTTAAAAAAGCTTATTCAGTAATATTATCTTCATGATTCGAAATTTATCCAAAAAATAAACGACAGAATTGATAGTAAAAAAATTATTAGCTAATTTACTGACAAGTAATAGTAACATGTCCATCTGTTTCGTATAGGATAAATAAATATTCTCGCTACACTCTACTATTTTATTTTATTTTTTTCATTTATTTGAGTAGTTTTTATCTCTTACTTTCTTGGATGATCATTTGGTCCAGCGACGGAAATACTTGAAAACTGCCAATATCTATTGAAAACTTTTGCAATTGCCTGGAGATACATATACACTTTTTTTCCTTGTTTTTTATTCTAAAGTTATCAATTAAAAACTTTTTTTTTTTTTCATCTGCAATTGAGTTTTTAAATTTTATTTTCTAATGAAAAAGAATAAACTTTTTATTCATAATTGATATTTCAAAAACCAAATCAATTAAAAGTAGTTGAACTTTTTTTCAACATTTTTTTTATTTTTCATTCTTTACTCATACATTTATTTTATTAATTTTTTTATTATTTTTGAAGTTTGAAGTATTTATGGCTTGTTGCAAATTGTGCAAAGTTGGCCAGAAATTTGAGCAAGTTTGTATCATTAATCACTGTTCGGAGGAAGGACATTTCTGTCTTTGTTTCTGAAACTGTAAAATTATTTGTAAACTGTGAGTTAAATTTTGAAATCTCATGAAAAAGTCAGTTGCTAAAGATTTTAACGTAACACACTATATTAAGTGCTATTTCTCAAATAAAATTTACGACTCATTAATTGATAAACTTTCTCGTAATTATGAAGCTGTTTGGTGTTAATGTCGTCGGAAAAAAAAATTAATATTAAATTAAGTCATTAATTTATATTTTATTTTATAAAACAACCTCAGCAACAGTAAAATGAAAAAAACTTTCATTAAAATTTTATAATGAAACAAAGAATAAATAAATTTTAAATCAACAGGGTTAATTCATTTGCATAAATGAAATTCAAATGGAATTAAATGTCATAAAAAATATATATTAAATTAAATATGAAGCAAAGCTTTATCAGTTAGTTAAACATCCAAAAAAAAAAATAAGATTATATAAAAAAAAGAATAATAATCTTCTTCGAAGTACATATACAATGAGGATGAGCGTAAAAGTTTGTCCAACGTGTCTCAAAGTCAGAGTTTCAGTTTTCAAGTGTTCCGGATGTCACCCTAAATCACGTACCTTTTACCCATCTTTGTAAATTATGCAAATCCACAATACCCTGGTCCTTTAGTCGCTTCGTCTCCTTTATTCATTGACGATAAGTGTTACCTCTGGTCCACCAACCCAGAAGCAACATCATCCATTCATAAATTCATACTAAATCCTTGTAAAATTACTAAAATCTTTCAAAAGACAAGCTAATTAACTTAATTAAAATTATCAAATTTATCTCCTAAAAAAAAATAAACAGCAACAATGTCATACGCAGTGTAAACTCAAAGAATAACATGACGAATAAAAAGAATAGATTTTTTTTTTTTTTTATATATGATAGAATAGTTTTCAAATAAATCCACTACTTGAAGATAGTCAGACAAAAAAATAAATAAAATAAACAAGGTTTATTCCCAATAGATTTAACAAATAAAGATGAAAAAAGATTTTTATTTCACGATTCTCTCGAGAATAGAGAAAACAAACCGAAAACGTTTTTAGAATTTTACGCAGAATACAAATCAAATTGTTCAGGGTTTGAAAAAAAAAAAACAATGGATATGTTTATATCAAGAATCAAGTAAAAAAATTTTATACAATGTCTTGGCTAAATCCAATTTTAAAATTTCAGCATACTTGGTAAATGAAGTTGTTGGTTTTTTTTTTTCTTTTTTTATTTTGATGAGTTTTCTAAAATAGTAAATAGGGTAATTTTTGTTCTACTTTATATTTTGCCTTGAATCATTAGATTTTGTAAAACAAATTTCACAAAAAATGTGTAACGCAAAGAAGGTATAGAAATGTAAAATTAGTTGAAAAAAATATGAGACCACAAGAAAATGTGGAAAAGAAAATGACCAAGTTTTAGATAAAGTCTGGGTCCATGAATATATAATGACTGTTGTATTGTTGAAACTTCAAGACGACATCAGCATAAAAAAACATCATCATACAAAAAAATAAATATATTTAAGAAAAAAAAACTGATTTAAGTGTTGCCATGTTGTGAAGATTCGAGTATTGCTTCGAGGGTATGATTTTATTTGAGGAAGGAAATATATTTAACTGGCTTCTCGAAAATATTTTCTGTGGCAATACGATGCACTTTGAATATGGATCAATTCACCTCGGACCTCTACGCGATCCCATTTGCCTTCATGACTTACACTATTTTTTTAACGTTTTATTTTTTTTCAATATGACTATTTCCTTTCCTTTTAAAAAATGGAACTATTTGTTTTTTCATCTGCTCATGTTGACTCATCTATCAAGTTTAATTCGTTTTATTAAAAAAAAATCTAACAATTTTATTTATTTACGAGAAAAAAAATTGAGACCGCAAAAAGACACAAATTATCGTCTCGATAATTCTTTCAACTTTTCAAGTTCATTAAAAATTCTTTGCACGATTTTTAGTCATGTGAATTTTCTAATTTTCCTCAATATTTTTATGAAAAAAAAATGTTGTTTTTGTCTTGAAAAAACATTGAGTATATTACTTTTTGTAACTCGTTCATATCTCAGGTAAGACTTGGATATTTTTTTTCATTTTTTGTATGAAAAGTTTTTAAAAAACCCAACCAATTTGAGACAAGTAAAGGTCTTTTTAAGTTGCCGGCCAAGGTGAGATGGTCCGGAAATCCGAAAGACATTAAAGAAGAGACACTTCAAGCATAAAACTAATGAGCCGACCACCAACGTTCCACTTTTCTTCTTACTTTACTTTATATATTTTCTTCATCCTCATCTTATTCTTTGTCTTCTTCATCTCATTATTCTACTCGATATATATATTTTCTTGAACATATATTTTTTTAAAATGACCTTTACACTTATCTTTTTTATTTTTTTATTTTTACAGGTGGTGTATTCGTGGTGCTTCTGTGTGGACTTGCATTTGCAATTCTCGTAGCAATACTTGAATTTTGTTGGAATTCTAAAAAAAATGTACAATCTGATCGGGTAAGTCATGATTTTTTTAAAACTGTCAAAAATTTCCTGACAAAATTGCAAATGAATAACATCAATATTATTAATTTTTTTTTATAATTTTAATTATTTATTTTGCAATTTTTTTAGCAATAATATAATTTGCATGTTTAATAAATGTTTATTTGTATAATTGTTTGTCCGGTGTATTTGTCATGTTGTACAAACCTACGTTCATCTTCAAAACTTGATGCACGTCGTCAACTTCAAAACAACAATTCTACCTGCAACAAACAACATTTGTCCAACTTTTCATTACCACGTGTGTTGCATCAAACTGATGATTTCTCAATATGGTGCATCTATGTTTTCTTTGTTTATTATAATTTGCAAAACGAACAAAAAAAAAACTGATTTGTCAACAATCTAATCAAAATTTAATTATTATGTACATATAAATATCCGCTGCATGATTGTTTTGATATATAAGTCTTTGTGTACGGAAATGGCATCAGAATTACGTTTTGCATTACGTTGTGGCTCACGTCAACGACCAGCAACTAAAAATCGTAACAATCAAAATGTTTGTGTCACATCATCACTGGTAACATGTCAACAATGTAGTCCACCATCAACAGCATCAGTTGGAAGATCACGTACACGCTACAGTCATGATGAAACAACATACTTACCAAGCATTGAGATGAATCAATTAAACGGTGTAAGTTCGTAATGCATGAAAACGTCCAATCATATCTTTTTTAAATTTTTATCAAAACGAAAAAAACATTAATTTAATTCCAATAATAATACTAATGACTTTATTATTATTATTAGTTTTGGTAAAATTTAACTGAGGTATGAGATAAAAAATTTGGTGATGATTAATCATATTTTTCTTTATCAAATTTTTATCTGCTGAGACGTGATTTTATTAATTAGACAAGTCAAAATATAAAATAAAAAACTGTCATTAATTTACTAACTTTGCTTCATGTGTAATTTCGAATTTCGCTTTGTTTTAATGTTTTTTTTTTATCTTTTTTTTACTCGTCATTGTCGTTTTCTTGCGCATCCTATATAATATATGGTCAGATATTGATTTAATTATTTTTACGGCTTCTGCTTTTTTCTTGTGCTTTGATAATTTTTTTTTCTCTCTATTTAACATTATTCTTTCATGTCATTTTATTTTTTTTTATTTTTATTTATTTATTTATATATCTATGTGTATAGTTTTAAAATAAAAATATAAGTAAGCTTGGAATTAAATTTTAAATCATGAACTTTATGTTTGTTATATTGTTCCTTTTTTTTTTCAATATTATTTCACGAGTCCCGATAATATCTGAAAATAAAACGAAAACTATAAAATATCGAAAAAAAAATCTAAATCTTTTTTATTTTCTTTTTTTTACTGTTTTATTTATTATTTCTTCATTTTTTATTTTTCATTTGGATTTTTAACGAACAGCCGCGTGCACTCGAATTTATTCAACAAAACTTCTTCGAAAAAAAATATTAATACACCAAAAATAAAACACTATTGCACCGAAAATGAAATTGAATGAAAATTTTTTAAATAAATTTATTTCCATATACACTATCTTGTCTATATGTATAGAATATCTATAAAAATCCGGTGTTTTTAAAACTCACATTTAATTTCCCCAGTGATGGCGAAATATAAAAACGTTTCATTTCGTTTGTAAAATAAAATTCTTTTATAAATTCAAATCCCACAAAATAAAAAAACAATATATTTTTTACAAAAAAAGAAAGATCGAGTGTTAGTGAACAATCAATTCATTTTTACATGGAATCATGATAAACCCATTAAACATAAAAATGAAAAACACAGATTTTTTTTTATTTTGATACGTGAATTGTTAAATAATATTTCTATCAAACCCTTTGTTCTTTTGTTATTTTAATAAAAATTCAATTATTGATACACACAAAAATTTCATCTGTTGATCTATTAAATTTGATTTTTAAAAAAATACATTCTAAATTCGAACAGAAAAATAGTGTTGATCAAATCAATAAATGTATATTGTAAAAAAATCATGTAATAATAATTTCAAATTCAAATCAGCAGCAAGAAACTGGTGTCCTACCAATGACGGAACTGAAGAAATCATTGAACTTCGAACAAGTGGGGACGTGCCATGGCGGGAACACCTAGCACAGGCTACATCAACACCAGCACCATCAGCAATTACAACAGCATCAACAACACCAACAACAGCAACAGCAACAATTACAACAACACCCACCCCCACCCCCATCAATATGCCATGCCAATCTAACACACGTTCGTCATTGTCATTGTCACTCCCACTTACACAATCACAATCACAGTCATTTGCACAAACATCAACATCTATCATTGAAGCAAAAAAAAACCGCACCAGGCATCAGTCTAGCTCAAGGTAAATATTACAATTTAAATGACAAAAATAATGTCAACTCTATTGATTTTTTAATTTTATTATTTCCATCATAATCTGTTTGACAAATTAAAAAAAAAAAAAACCTGAATTATCTTGGAAAGTTTATGTTGGCTAAACATTCAAGACTACAATCAATTTCTTTTTTTTTTTTTTATTTATCATATTTTATTCAGGAGGTGACCACCCTGAAAGCATATTATGGAGATTCGATTGCGATCTTGCGGGTGAACCTGATGTAATATCACCACCACCACCTCCTCCACCTCCACCACCACCTCCATCAGCATCAGTGTCTCGAACCACAACCCTTTGACCAATACTTGAGGAGGTACCAACTGGTGTGCCATTGAATAATAATGATTTACCAACTCATAATACAATTGTTGTCAATGTCGATCAAAAAGATACATGTTCATAGCCTTTGTGATGCCCTGAGTGGGCTCATAATAAAGTCAACAAGACATGATGATGCAGGGACCAGTGAATAACAACACTTCATAAAAATGAAATTAAAAAAGGATATAATAAAAATTCTACACATGTCATTGACATTTTTACTGCAAAGAACAACTCAATCGTAAATATATATACATTTTTCATGTCACATCATTAACTTTTTAATATAATTAACGTGTAGCTTTGTATATTTTTTATTTTTCATTATTCATCGTTTAGAGTTTCTTTGAGTAAAAAGAAATATTATACTGATAAATGGTACCTTCTCATTGTATATGAATATAGTTCGATATAAATAAATATATATTTTATTTATAACCCATAGATTTTTCAAAATAAAACTTAAAAATTTATTTGAAAAATAAAAATTGCAAAAATCAAATAACACTGTCACTGCCAAAAAAAAAAAAAACAACAATAATTCTATCTAGTCGTGTAAATCAGAATTTTTATACGGCTCGTTTAATACGAATAACTTGCGGTCTAGATAAAAAAAAAAATTGTATAGTAATTTATCCAATGCAAGAGCAATGACGTGTTAAAAAATAATCGGTCAGTGTATATTGTATAAAGTTTATTCACGAAATAAATATTAAACAAAGTTAACATGAAATAAGACATAAATAATACACGATATGTGATTATTAAAAAGAAAATATCACATTTGAAAAAATATATATTGTCCATAAAGAAACTTTGTATAATTCAATGATAAAAGAAGAAAAAAAAATGTATAAATTATAAGTGTTGTAAAGTCAATGTGGCTTGTGAAAATCTATTTGTTTTTCTTTTTTTTTTTTTAGATAATATAGATAGGTGACATTTTTGTATTCAATGATAAATTTAATTTATAGAAAAAGATTTAGAAAAATTGTAAATAATATCAAATTGAAAAGTTGGTAAAAAGAAGAGAAATAAAAATAACTGCGTGAAGAATTTGACTATTTTAAAAATATAAAATTTCCGCTTTGAAATTCTGATTGATTGAAAATTCTCATTGACAAAAGGAGTATATGTACATATTAAATTATATTATATATATTATGTACACAAATTATCAAGTATATTAAAAAAAAAAATAACAGTGTTTAAAAAATATAAATATATAAACTGAATATCATGGCCTACATTGCATAATTTTTTTTTGATATTGTGAAATAATTATCGTTAGTAAATAACATACAAAAAAATAATTGGTTGTGTTAGAAAAGCGAAAATCAACGATACTTACGATAATGTTTTTTTTTTTTTTCGAATAATCTAGTCTTTAGATTGATTTAAAAGAAAAAATATGAATGTAAATGAATTGGTTGTAAAGAAAAAAAAATAATGAGTTTAATTCACTTTAACCAATGTATAAATACCTATCGTACCCATGTATATAATAAATTAAATTTGTTACATAATTTCCTGTTTGTTAATTTATTTTGTTTCCTTTTTTTTTTCAGTATTAATTTTATACACTAATTATTTTATTTTTATATGACAACTTATTATTGAAACAAAGTTCTGAATAGATCCAGTAAATACGTGAATAAAGTCCACTTTAAATCGCTATAGTTTTCATAATGATGATTAAAAAATAATTCCCTGAATATTTCAGAAGCTAATAGAAATAGATTTTTTTTTTATCAAAAAAACGAGGTTGATGAGCCGAAATAGATTATTTTTTTTCATCCATTAACGTTTTATCTATATCATATTTGATTCTATTTTCAAAAGATGTATAAAAATTTATATGAATATTATTTTTTAAATGAATACTGAGGTTGTTACACAGAGTGATCCCGGAAAAAATAATAACACAAATTACTCATAAACCAGAATTTATTTATTTTTAAATATAAAATATTTAATTACAGTATTTTGATAGTGTGAGGAGTCATTAATTGAATGATTGGAGTAAATTCGAGCAAGTGGTAAATTCGTTTTCGTAACTTTGGTGAAGATGACTATCACATTGATCTCCGCCCAGAACATATATTCTCATAAAGTCGACACAATCCAGTTCGCTGTTTTTATTACAGCTCTTGAAAAAATTGAAAAATAAAGGTTCAATTAGTACAATAATTTATCTACAAGTATTTTGTTAAATTTATTTATTTTTTTCATCTCACCTCTCCTGAAAAATTGTTGATGTAAGCTCGAATTACTTTGCGGATACAACGAATGTCTTCCTGACAATCAAATATATTTTGAAATTCTTCATAATTATTATTTTTCAATATCGAAATATCCATTGAATTAATAATATTATTTATACAGAAAACACAGCTATCCGTAACCTTATGTTGAAAATTATTTTCTCCTAATATTAAAAAAAATATATATACATTAAATTTTATTTGTTTTTTAATTTATTTATTAATAGATTGATATGAACAATTACCGTTTATACTCGATAAGAGGAAAATAAAAAATATAAAAATACTCCCAATCATTTCAACGGAAAGAAAATTTATTTTTATTTAAAACGAAATGGGTTCTTAATATTTATATTGTTGATTGATTGAAGGTTCGTAAAACTATGATGAGCATTTCATAAAACTGGTTGATGAACCGAATATATTTTTTTAGATAGTGGGGATAAGAAAGAGAATAAATCTAATTTCTAATGATGTGACCACGACCTTGGATATATCACAAGATCAGTGACCTATTTATCTTGGGACTGTAGTCCAATAATATTTTATTCTAATCGGTGTGAGCAACAATACTGCTTAGTCAAATTTAAAATGAACAAGTTTTCAACTCGAAGATGTTTAAAATAATTTATATATATACATTTTTTTGTTTAAAGTTTTTTTTGTAATTAAACTTGAACAGTAATGTCTAGTATTAAAACTCATTCAATCTATTTTAACAAAAAAATAAACACATCTTCAATAAAAATTGATAGAAAAAAAAAAAAAAGAAAAATATTATCTCAACAAAAAGGGTGGAATTAAACGTTATTTCAACAATTTCAAAGATGATTTAGTAATATTATTCTATACATAAACTCCAGAAATGATTTCCTGATTTGAGATGGTAATCTTACCTTGACACAACACCTGAAAATTTTATTTGTAAATTTAATAAAGTTTTTTTGTAATGCATCGTAATAATAATATGATGAATAAAATTGATAGAAAAAATAATTAAAACACAATTAAATGAATAAATAAAGTCAAATTAATATTATATGTATGATTATTTTTATTAATTATTTATTTTGAAATATTAAACGAACAAATAGATGTAATTTTTAATTTTATTCATATATAAGTTGAGATAAAATCCATCTATATAAAAAAAAATAATTAAAACACAATTAAATAAACAAATAAAGTCAAATTAATATTATATATTTGTTTATTTTTATTAATTATTACTTTTAAAACATTAAACAAACAATTAAACATCATTTTTAATTTTATTCATATAAAAGTTGATAAAATACGCTAAAACCCGACTACATTTTTAAGGTAAAATTTGGCCGCTGGTACCGGGAGCGCAGAATGAGTTAGTAGTAATTTGAATTACTCCTCGCTTGTTCTGGGATCTGACCGAGGCAGACGTATTTTCTTCAATTTCTGGCTTGTCCCAGCGGCTGCCATATACACAGCAAAACGCTAAATG
>JAPYYR010000380.1:0-31902 GCA_030523065.1 Aphidius colemani
TAAAACGCGATTATTTGTTTATTTAATATTTCATAAACAAACATTCCGGTTGGCATAAAAAAATATCTATTATATTTCTCATTACTTAATTAAATAACTTGACAAATTTGAGAATTTTCCTATTTTGCGTTTACCGGTAAAAAAATCGAGAACATTGAGCAAAAATTCATATGTTTTGTTTAGCCTATACAGAGTCTTGAATTTTTCCCATTCGCTAGCTCCGTTCGCTAGCTTCACTGTCGTATTTAAATAATAATAATTAATCAGCACAAACTCAAATAGATCATCAGTTTGTTTTAAATGAAAAAAATTGTTTTTATTATCGAAACAATAAATTAAACTGATTTTCTTTTGTTGCCAAGTCCACTCAAACAACAACAGCATCTGGTCCAATGAATCTTCGTTTGTTAAATCCCACAACAGTTAGAATTTATATATATTTAGCTTGTCTGTTTCCAAAGGTGCATAGTGTTATCAAACTTTTGTGTATATTTGTATCAGTATAAACCAAGTGAGAATCGAGCCAAAATAAATAATAAAAAATCGAGTAAAAAATAGAATATAGAGAACAGAAATGGATAAAGGCCATCGAGCAAAATGCAATTGGTTATGGATTCACTGGAGAATCAAATTCAGAACCAAAAGTACTTTGGGTACACTGGAGAATCGAAGGATATATGTTAGTGCCAATAGGTTTTTCGTTGTGCACCTCAAATAGGCTGTAAAGATATAAAATTCAAGTAAAAAGACTATTTCATTGTTTAACTTACTTCCTACCTCAAAACTCTCTGGAGATAACGAAGTCTTCAAGTCTCAATTTTATTTAAAATTACTGAAGAAAAGTCCTTTTTTTTTTTGTCAACCCAGCTAGTTAAATTATTTTTACTACTTTTATATTGTTCATCTTAATGAACCTGGTCAATTCTATTTTATTAGGCATTTTATTGCCAACAATGTCCCATCAAAAATAACTTGATATATTTTTTTTATCTACAAAAAACCACAACTCCATATCAATTTGTTGTATTGACAATAAACTTTCAGACATTCAAGCCACAAACACCTTTTCTTCTGCAATTTTATTCAACTTGTTTTTCATTTTTTTTTGGCTTTGACACACTCTTATAATAATATACCACATTGATGGCATTTTATTTTCAATTCTCTTCGAATGCCAAGATATTCTTATTGGCAAATATATTATTTATTTGTTATTTGCTACCAACAAACTGGTTACACCATTTCCTAATATGTACATAATATGTACATATTCAATTGAATAATATTTTTTAAAATTATTATATAATACAAATTGCTGGCGATAAAAACATGAATATTTTTTTTATATTGGTTTTATATTTTGACCTAAAAAGTACGTGAATAAAAGTAACAAACATTAGCAGATCTTTTTGTTTTTTTTTTTAATTATTTATAAAATTTTTATTCAATTATTTTTGTGGTTTTATTATTTATTAAATATTTATATTTCTCTATGCCTCACCCTGATGTTTACCCATGATGCCACTATGGTTTAACCACTCATCTTTGGATAATTATATTTGTACTCGTAAAGCGTAACTGAAATGTGCGGGTTGAAGGTGTGTCATTAATGGCCCTCAAACTCAATATTATCCCCATCAGATTCATATCAAATTTAAGCTGTTTCAACATTTTATGTACCATTTACTTTGTCTCTTCCGTGTCTTTTTTCTTTATTCTTTATTCATTTGTGATGAAAATTATTTTTAAATTACAATTTTTATATCAACAAAAATAACCTACTATTCAAAGAAGGAGACTGAGTACATTTAAAAGGGTCAAATCTTTAAATTTCATGTTTCATTTCCATCCATGTTCAATGCTGCATGTTTATTGTAGATAAATATTCAATTTCTATTCTAATTTAGATTTACCTTGTTTACTTTACAAGTCATATCATTCGACCATTACAAGTAATTCAACTCCTTTGTATCCTCAATATTTGCATATTCATTGACATCATCTACTCCGACAAATATAAAATAAACCAAGCGAATTTTTCATTATATTTTTACCTTTAAATATAAATTAAAAAACAACTCTTTATTATTTTTTTTTCTTTTTCATTAATCAGTTGAAAATAGATGAGAATTTCATAGCCCAATAATTATTTACACTTTTTTATACAAAAAATTTTAATTTTTAATTTTTACTGTTGATGAAAAAAATTGTGCATTGATTTATTTAATTTTAAAAAAATCTAAAAAGCTCAGAAAATTAAATGGAATATAATTCAATTTAAATTTATGATTTTCAATTAATTCAAATAATTATTTGTTGATTTATTATGAGGTAAATATATTACGACAAATAAATATTGTGACATTAATTATTGAAACTGGAATTGATTATTTAGTTTGTCCTTTGGAGTAGTTTGAATGAATAAATATATAATATATATTTACACAGTCGAAATATGAACGTAAATTCAAAATATATGCTGAAAACAATTTCTCATTTCCTCATTCTCTCGACTTGAATGTTCTAGTACTTTGGAAAATTCAATGTCTATACTTGTAACTTCACCCTTGGGCTGTAACTTTAGCTTCATGTTATCACAACTTGCTCATGGTCAAAGACAGATTCACTGATTATTCAACAAGCAATTCTTCTTACAAATATAAAAACTATTATTTTAGTAATAATAAAATCGTTGAAAATATAGAAAAAAAATTTATAAAAAATTCAAGGGATGAAAAGAGGGTAAATAAAATAAAAAATGTACTTATTTTTGGTACATATATGTGCGTTTCACGTAATGCTTGAGGATGGAATAGAATACGTAATGTTTAGATATATGAATCCATTGGTGGTGGGTTAATAGTCATACAGAAAATTCCATTTTGTCAGTATGCCACTGTATTTTGTGACAAGATTTCAAAAGCAATTGTCTTTCTCTTACAGAAAAGCATCAAGTTAACAACAACACTCGTACATTTATCTTGAAGAGCTTTTTTTATATTATTTTCAGTCAGTTTTAACAGTCGTAATAATAATGCATAACATATTGTTGAATTTTTTTTCTATTAACCGAAATTTGAATTTATTTAAATTAAGCAATTCGTAATATATTTTTTTCTCTTTTTTATTTCATGCCAACTATTTTTTGGCAAATATATTTTTTAATATTAAAAAAATATTTATTAATTTCTCTTTCAAAACTATTTTTTAATCATAATAATTTATATACTGTTGTATTTGTCACAAAAGACACCTTCAAATTCATTTTATATTAATTATAAAATTTTTTGAACACAAAAAAGTCTTATTTTGATAGATTTGAGCTTTTTTTTAGATTAGAAAATTTCGTATTTATTCATTCAAAATATTAATAAAAAATTTAAAAAGCTATTAACAAAAAAGGAAATAGTATAGCCGTGGAAATACGCTCTTTTTCTAATAGTACAAAAAAAAATTGATAATAAAAAAGTGCATATATCTCCATAGAGATGAGCTTTTTTTCGGTAAACAAGGAAAAAAAATACTCACAACAAGTGGACATGGGTCTTTTCTATTTTTTAATATCTAGGACATCAGCCTTTTTGTCATACATATTTGTCTCATCATGGCAAACACTTTGAGTATATGCAAAGCATAAAAAAATTACACGAAAAAAAAAACAAACAAAAAACCTTTCCACTGTAAAAAAAATTAGAAAAAAAAAACACCAAACGATTATTTATTTAAAAAAAAGAAAAATTCTTGAATTGTTGGTTTATTTGTTCATGTATTTATATTAATTTCACGTTATACAATATTTCCATTGAATTTCATTTCCAATTTGAATAAAAATCTATTATCCAATTTTCTTATTCGACTATTTTTTAAGCTAAAAAAAAAAAAGAATAATGGGAAAATCAAAGCAGGTCAATTGAAAAACTTATTGATTGTTATTAAAATACATAAAAGAAAATAAATTCATACAAGTCGTTTACATAATATTAATATGACAAAAGAAAATAGTGATGTGAATTTCATTGTGAGTTAATTGAAAAAAAAGCAAATAGTTGATGAAGAAAATCGACGAGCTATTATTTTCACTGATCGGATATTAACCTAGATATTTTACTGGACACAGTATACTAACAGTGTGATATGTTTTTTTTTTTGCTAAAAAAAAAATAAAAAAGATAAACGATGAAAAAATCGTTATCCCTGCGCGTCTTTATAACCAGTGTATGTATTACCATTCAATTTTCACAGTATAAACATCCGTTAACTGATATATATTGTCCATAATTCAACTGATAAAGGTATCTCTAGAATTTTTTTTCATTTTGCTGATAAATATATTGTCGAATATTTTTAGCCATCGGAATATACCAAGAGCTTCTTCTTAGTATATATCATTTTTATTTATTATTATATTTTTTTGATATTTTCTGCAATGGAAGGTTGTGGCTGCTGTTCATCTTGTGTACTCAATACTTTTAAAACGTTTAATATGCTTTCACCATCATGCATTGAAAACGTGACTGCCCAAAGGCACTATACTTCAAACACATCATTCATTTTATTTACTTACTTTTTTCCTTTTTTTTTTCAATACATAAGTAGCTTTGACTTCCGTAAATTTAACAAAAATTCAACACAATTTAACACGTGATTATTCTCTACCTCGTGTACTGAATTTTTCCTCACGTAAACTATCGCGAAGAGTTCATGAAAAAATGATTTCTTTCTATTTAATTTGATTTATTTGGGAAGAAAATTTATGAAATTATATTTTTTTATTAGAATCATTTTAGTTTACTTGTTTTATTAAAATAAAATTCATAATTATTGTAAACAAATTGGTTCCTTCATAACTTTTTAAATAAATAAAATAGGAAAAAGTATAAAATTTCCAATTAAAAAAAAAGTAGGCCAATTATTTCCTCGATAATTTGTTTTTATGATGAAATTTTATCAAATAAATATTAATTTGCTTTATATTATTGACCACACAATCTATTTTTTATTTTTCAAATCACTTTGAATCGACAAAATGACAGTTATAAAATTGACACGAATAAAAGGAAAAGCTCAATTTATTTTTAAATGAGCTTTTTTTTTCAACGTGTGCATAGTGTTCGTGTGAGTTCATGACCACAGGGTGTAATATCATATCCTTTTTAGTCACGAAAAATAAAATAGATAAAAGTTGGCCACTATGCTACTATGCTAGATAGTAGATACCAGCACTGACACTTTAATCTCATCGTAGAACACGTAATTTCAACATTATTTTTTTACTTTTTTACTTTTTCTTGTTAATTTTTTTTTCAAATTGCATCTCTATCTGTACATCCAATGCCAGTAAATTTCTTGGCAATGAATTCAACTGATATTTCTTCACTGTACAAACTTCCTATTCTTATTATTTTTCATTGGAACTTTTCAATGTGGCTTGGCCAACTCTTCAACCACTCTTTTAACATTTTTCTATTTTTTTTTTTAACTTTATTCCAATTGCATTTATACACCACGTATACACCAGGTATTTTTTTCCTTGAATCCACTACTTAATATCTGCATTTGCATAAAATATCACTCTCTATTTTTTTTTCTTTCGTGAATTTAAAATTTTATAAATCCTTCAATTTTAAAAATATAAAAATCATGTTTTTACTGTGTATTTTTTTCTACTCAATTATCTAATTTGTTATTTTTTTTCTACAAAGTTTATATTAAAAAAAATGAAAGTAGAAATGTAAATATGAATAATTAAAATTTACCCTTAATGTTGAGCTAAAAATTTCATATTTATTTTGCTTCAATGTTAAATAAATATTGAAATAAAAATAAAATGAAAAATGTTTAATAGAAGAAACAAAGTTCTCTTTTTAATTTACTTTTCTTTTTAAATTTTTAAATGTTTTTATGTCTATATTTTTTTTTAAATTTAAATTTTCAATTAATACTCAGATATTTTTCTTATTTATATTTTCCACACAATACAAAACGAAGCTTTTTTAATTGTCATTTTTACTTTTTTGGCCGTCAAGCTTTTCTGTTATCAAATTAAAAAAAAAAAAAAGAAACAAATGATTAAATTAATTATTGAATTTATAAATAATAATAATACCATTTGACAGTGATTTCAATTTATCAAATTTTATATATTTTCATCATGACAATTGTATTTCTCGTCTTTGTTTGATGAACAATATGTGGTTACAACGGGAGGTAAAACCGCAATGCATGAAACACATATATAACATCAACAAAATGAGTAAATTTGACTGCGGATATTTGTCGTAAAATACGTGGTTGCAGAATATTGCAATGCTTAAATTTGTATATATATTATTTAAATATATATGTCCACATTTAGTTATCAATTTTTTATTTCCTTTTTCTTTCTTATAGTTTTTGTCGTTGTCATTTCTCAGTTTTCATTAGACCCAGAGGCAAAATACATAATTTGTAACTTGCAAAATAATATATCTCGATACAACTTGTATTCCAAAACGTCCAATTTAATTTTTCAAGCAGATAAACGTATGTTTCAACACCCCCGAGGATAATATTTAACAAACGTTATTTAAACCTTTTCTTTTTGCAATATTTTCTCTTTTTAATTTATTTATTTTTCTTGGTCTCAATTTTTTTTATAATTACTAGAATTAAATTTATTTAAATATTTAGATTTTTTAAAATTATTTTATAATTATTTAAATTTAAATTTTTATTCCATTTTTATCTTCATTGTTGTACCATTAAAACAAATAAAATAGCAAAAGAAAATTTTTTCTTGTTTTTCTTGTATATTTTGTTGTGGAAAAATAATAAAAATCTAGATTTTCTTTTTTAAAATTTATATTGGCTCTTGTCATTTTTGCGAAGCAATATATTTTCCGTCGGTGTATTATGATCAGGTCAAATAGACAAAATATCCGACGGTAGATGAGACGGGGAAAAAAAATAAATAAAAGAAAAAAAATTAATTAAAAAAATTTGTACGTAAATTTTCCCTTCAATTTTTTTATTAAATTTTTTACACAATGCAATTTTTTTATTATTTTATTTTAACAAAAATTTTTAAAAATAAATTAAAACAATATTATTTTTCAGTTCATTTACATCCTTTCAATTAGAAAAAATAATACTAAAAATATTAATGAACAATCGACACTCAGCTATGATTTTATATTATCAATTTTTTAAATTTTTACATTTAATTTCTACTTGTTTTGTTTTACACTTGATGAAAGTATCCACTCGTTATCACAAATTCGAAACACAAATTAATATTTAAAAATATAATAATAACAATCACTGTAATCCATCTTGATTGTTGAATACTGGCTCTTCTGAATATTTAAATCACAATATACAAATCCAAATTTAATTATCAAATAATAATCATGGAGTATTGAATATCAATTTGGCAAGATATCTAGATACCATTATTATTAATGATATATAATTTTTATCATTATAAAAATGTTTAATATATTTTATCAAATATATTCTTCGATTTTTACACAAGTAGGCCACCAATTTATTCCCCCTAAACAAAGAACCCAACAAAATCAAAGTGAACAAATGAATATCAATCAATTAGTTGATTAAAAAATTGAAACAACTCAATTTAATAATAATAATTCAAATTAATAAAAAGAAAATTTATTAAATCCATAAAATAGAATAAATAATTATCCCAACAAAAAGAAAAGCTAATGAAATTAATAAAAATGTATTTCTATTATTAAATTGATAATATTTATTGGAGAATAAAAAAAAAAAAAAAACTAATTGACAATTTTATCTATAGAAAATTTAATTTAAAAAAAAATTTTCCATCTTATTGTTTAATAATAAATTAATAATCACAAACAGAGAGCAACACTATGGGTCTATGTTGTACCTAGGAAGCGCGAGGAGAACTCGAGTAGTGGGGGTATGCAGCCTGCCTTCTTAAAGCTTTATGATTTTTTTTAAAAAGCCCGCTAAACTCTCCCACTATTGCAACAAATCACCTCATTCCATAGCCCCCATTTGAGCTTATGCATTATTGCATTTATTCTCTCCCCCCACTAACCAGCCATCTATTGCAACTTGGCAAATCAGTACATTTTCCTTATTTATTTTCCTCTTTTCTCTCTTTTTTCCTACCTCCCCCTGCCCCTTCTCTCCCCCTACCATTTAATTCTATCTTCTCACAGTTAACCACTGACTCAGCTTAGTTGCATTTTTCTTTATTTTTGTTCTTTTTTAATACTTGTACGATGCAACTATCCCACTTTTTGGCCTCAATGCAATTTCACATCTCGTCATACTCAAAATGCACTCTCTATACACACATATACACACATTTGGCTTAGCAATGTATAAATAATTTTCTTTTTTTTTATTATATACTTGGATTTTTTTTATCTTTTTGCTTAACCAATACTAAAATTATATATTTATTGTATATGTGTGTGCAGTCTAACCAGTTAGACTGCACATTCTCCAATCTATAGAACGAATGTACGTATAATATGTATACCGTTGGTTTATTTTTTTATTATTTAATTTATTTATTTTGAGTTAAATTTCACAAAGTGAAAGTACGTATATATTTTATCAAAATTTATTATAAATTTTTAGGCTTTTATTTTTAAAAATACATTATGTATTTTTAGATTTTTTTTTTTTTTTCGCTAATCTAATTATATGACAGTTTTTTTTAATTCATGTAAATATAAAATGATAAAGCTTTTGGAAAAATTAAATCCTATTTAAATTATAATAAAAATAATTAGAAAACTAAAAATTATCGTAAAATAAAAAAATTGAAATATTAAAATTTTAATAATTTTGTTGATATATAGTTTTGTTATTTAAGAAAAAATTAAACAATAATAATAATGATTTTTTTGAACATTATAAATTCTGCTCGCACTTTCTTGCTAGACTCAATTCATGCCAAGGCTGATTGGGTGCGTTGCCCTCTATTGCCCCTATATACTATGCTGGCATAAGAGTGCAGCAGCCAACCGATGAATATGGCCCCACTACCATCGCCAAAATAATAAGTAAAATAAAAATATATATGAAAAAGTTGCACACAGCCAGTTCTTGGTTCAGACAGTGGCCCATGATACTTGCAATTGCCTTAGACCTTAAACTGCATAGCATGCAATGTGCACAGACACTCTTCTCTCTGTGTTCCCAATTCCACTTTACTCTGTTTTCTCGTGTATATACTACATGATCACCAAGACAAGTCATGAAGCTTCTTTCTCCTTATTTGATACTCACCTTTTTTTACTTTTTTTTATTTATTTTTTCATTTTTATATATTTTTTTACTTTTTGTACTGCTTTGGCCAAGTGCTCTGTCCATCCACTGACAATTTTTGTACAGCATAGCCAACATTGCAAGATAATGCATCTTTGAAAAATAAATTTACCATTTATTATTATTATTATACTATTCCTCATTGAATTATAAAAATACAAGGATTAATTTATCTTCAATTGAGACTTGTTTTATTGATTTAATTTTGATTGATAGATTCATTCTTTTAACTTATTTTAGATTAATTTTTACTATCATATCATTAAATTTGTAATAAATGTATTTTTATTTTTATATTAGTCAGTTATTTTAATTTATCATTTGCACTTGAGTCTGAATATTTTTAGAATTCTTTAAACTATTTCATTTACTTGTTTATTTACTATTTTTAATTTTTTGGCTGACCTCAATATAAAGCTTCCATTAGCTTATGGAATTTAATAAAATCAATAGAACAAAATTAAATTGTTATTTCAATTTATCCACTGGCAATAATAATTAAAACAAAAAATGATACATTTATTACTAATAATTATTGTCATATTTCAACTTTATTTTATTAATTAAATTTAAAATATAAAATCAAAAAAAATATCATAGAATATTCACATTCTCTCTGCTGTAATTATTAAAAAAAAAGCTTTAAAATCATTTTAAAATTATTATTATCATGGAATTATTTTGATATAGAAAAAATATGATGTTGAAAAATGAGGTCAGAATGAAAAACCATATTAAAATTGTATAAAATAATTATATTTTTTTATTAATATATTTTTTGCCCACACTGTCGTCTATGTTAATGTGTCTCTTTCATGAGGATCTGAATAACATAGCCCACTCTCGTATGATTATTGCCGAATGAGTGTAGAATTATATTTGTAAGTGTGTATTCTATAGAACAAGACAAGAGACGCATTTAATTCGTGCATTTTCGCAGGAAGTAGGTCGCATACAACGAAAAAAAAAAAGAAAGAGTTAACGGAATAAAATGAGACACTGTTTGTTTGAATTGAAAAAGACAAGACACTTTTTTATTTCTTATTTTTAATATACAAATACATACATAAAACATAGTCGTTTATAAAAAAAAAAAAATTATTTTATGATCTGTTTGAAACTCTTGTTGCACTTTAGTCATAAAAAATAAAATCATTGTGTCATTTACTGTATCAATCAAAATCACATTATCAATTGATAAAAAGCTTTTTTATTTTCTTCAAAATATTATTATTATTTGCATGAAAAATAGTTGAATATTAAATCAATTTTAATACTTTCTTAAATTAAAATGTTATTTAGTTGATAACAGAAAAAGAGCTATGCAAATTTAAATTAAATAGTTCCCGGGAATAATTTCTACAAATGTTTATTACATATTTTCTATAAAATTTTAAGAAATTGTTTCCGAAAAAAGACGGAAAAATTACGAGAAACTCGTTAGCTGGGTACTAGTTTTGAATAAAAATTTATTTATTCGACAATGTGTGAATAAAAAAATAGAAAAAAAAACAATCGACTTTCACATTACTCATATCTCACTGACTCAAAAACATGTATACATTTATTTTTAAATATATTTGTACACAGGTAATTTTTTTTTCCATTTTTTTTTCACAACAAACTGCAGTAGCATTCAGAAAAAAATTCCAAATACATTTATTATCATTATTATTATGATAAAAAAGAAAAAATGATTTGTTTTTTGAAACTAAATTCAGTGTTGAGAAAAAAATATTTTTAGCCAGTATAATGCAATCGTTGATGTTAAATTAAATTTCAGATACGGGTAGAAAGTAATACAGTGCTTTTTTTTAAATTTTTTTTTCACACACGTTATCTTGTTATTTATTTATTTGTATTTTGTTTATCATAATAAAATTTTTAATTATGTGTAAAATTTCAAAGCCAAATATAAAATAACTTTCACTATTATGCTGAATTTGAAATGCAATATTTTTAATTTAAATAATTTATTCGTTTATTTTAATATTGCAATATATAGTTAAATAAAAAACAGCATAAATAAATTTGTAAAATATATATTATTTTTTTTATTTCGACTTGTTTAGCTATGTACATGTTAAGCTATATAGTATGCATTTAAAGTGAACTTGCACTTTGGCCTTTTTTTGCCAGTTAAAATACCAAGACTTTGTCAAGTTTAATGCAACATAAAAATTTATACACTGTATGACACAAGAAAACAAAAGTAATTCAAGATAATGTTGAATATTATTTTACTTGTTTCAAATAAGATTAAAAGACAAGTTAATTTTTATATTTTATTATTTCTATTATCTTTTTCTAATAATTTAATTCGCTTTTGCTTTTATTCTGGAAAATTTTAAGAGGAAAAATATTTCAGGAGAGTAACTACTTGTTAGTCAGACATTTTTGTCAAGTTTTTTTTTTATTTTTAAATAACTGTTCAAGTTTTTAGTTGGATAATATTATACAGCTTCTTCTTTTATTATTGTTTTATACTCTGATTTAACAGCAAATAATAAAAGTCATTTTAAATATTTAAACAAAAAAATATTCGGCTGACTAAAATAAATTTATCTACTGAATAAAAATTGTTTTCAATAGTAAATAATTTATACTTGAAAATAATAATAAAAGCCCCTTTATCTATCTGGCTATTGAAACATGTTTTTTGTTTTATTTTTATTATATTTATATTTGATTTTTTTATTATTATTTTTCTTTGTTTTTAAATATAAAAAAAAAATCATACGATTTCTCTTTTAGTGACTTTCCATACACTCGGTATTTATTTGTCACTGAAAAAATTATATATAAAAAAAAGGTCAAACAATGTATAATTTTTATTAATTAATTGAATTTATTATCTACAATAAATATCAAATTAACTATATAACAAACTGTTTATCCCAAATATCTAAATAGTTACCTCCAACGAAATTTAATAACAATTTGCTCAAATAAATTGAAACTTTTCAATTCAATTATTTTTGCAAAACACAATTAATTGTCATAAATTTTTGGAATTAAATTACATTAAATAATAAAAATAATTCTTTTTTACATAATTTAATAACAATTATTATAAAATTGTATTAAAAAATGAATAAAAAATTGAATTACATTTTTTTTTGTATATAAAAAAAAAGTTGAACATTAAAAATTTAAATTCTCATTTGTACATGATGTCATGTGAGTGTGTGTGTTATTCACCACTTATGCATATCCAACAAATGCATATCCATGATTGTAAAATAAAAAAGTAATACCTTTCTATAGTCATCTTTTGGGCTGCTGCATTTGGGACGCATGCACTCAGCAATAAATAGAGCCCTCGTGCAAAACCGGTTGGTCAATGTTTTTTTTGCTGGTTGGCACTCTAGCAGAGGATAAAAATTGGTGGATCGAAGAGTAAGGGGACAAATATAAACTGCATCGAGAAGTTCTCATGTACACAAATACACATAGCCACAGATTATACGAGAGATCCGCATGCCATCAGCTTTTTCAACTGGACAAAAATATAAATTATTATACATATATATTTTTATTATTTTTATTGATTTATATTTCATGTCATCTGGGCTTGAAATTGTTTCAAATAATTGTTTCAATCTTTTCAACGTCAGTTGGGTATTTCTTTTGTCGACAATATCCGGTTAATATTGCACATAAAACCAGTGAATTATTATTTTTTTAAATATTTTTTTGTTGTTACTTCAAGATCAGGAAGTTATCTTGCCATTTAATATTTATATATATATTTTTTAACGAATTAATAACAAATGAAAAGTAAAAAGGATTTTGGGTTTTTGTTCTTTACAAATTGCTCGTTGACTATTGTAAAGAATTGTTATTATACAACTGATTTTACTGATTTTAAAAGCAACATACATTTTTGTTTCTCTTTTTTTTCTATAAATTTTTTTAAAAAATTGAATTAGATAGTTTGGAATTGAAAATTTATCGAATTATAGTTAGAGTGCAGGGCATCTTGATAAGATATTTTTTGAAGTTTTCAAAAATGCATAAGAAAAAGAGATAAGATTTTTACAAAGACGCTGAAGAGTAAATGAAAAATATGCGAGAGGAGGAAGAGGAGGATTCGTCCTTCCTTTGAGTCCATCTGTCCGTGAATTTTGGTGGTCTCGTATAGCATACAGGAGAGAGGAAAAATGATGCTGCTGGGGTGGTTGACCCGAAGTAGGGTTCGTTGCACCCAAAGGCCCCGGTTTTTTGTTTTTTTTTTTTTTTACATTAATTTTTAGTCCCCTTCCATAGTGATTTCTTTGGTCAGCGGACCTATGCTTCCTTTAACTCTTCTTATATTCTTTTAACTCTTCAACTTCGTGGCATGCTCAAAAAATATATACACATACATGCTCAAACTAAAATAAATTATAGTTATTCAACATTGACCTCCTCAAATAGTCAGTTATTTCGCAGTAGTCTTTTTCTCTTGATCATCAACTTCTCATCAGTCTTTTTGCAATTCTCTCTTTATTTTTTTCATTTTATTCATGAGAATCTAAAATTTTTTTTCTTTGGTAAAATAGAATTTTATATATTTTATTCTTCTATTATATGAGACTGGAGAGAAGAATAATCCACAACAACTAGCAAATGAAAAATAAATATTTGATAGAAAAAATGTCTGGGTTTTTGAATTAGTCAATTAATTAATTGATTATCATAACAATATCCTGGAAAAATTATTCCCGATATGAAGAAAACCAACAACAATAGCCCCTAGCAAGTAGGAAATAGATTAATCGCAGAATTTATCAAAGATCCTTGATAATTATCTCGTTAATAATGTATAATAATAAATTGAATAAATAAATAAAATCAATTAGCGTTTAATACAATAATTGAAAGGCATAAATATTAAAACAATTAAATGAAAAATAATATGGACATTTAGTCATTACAATACTATGACTAATTGATTAGATTTCAAAAGAATTTCAAATCTTTAAAAAATAAATAAATTATTAAATAAAATACTTGTTTATTCCTCATAATTTTTTTTTAAATTTGATGATAGTCTTTTTGTCATTACGATTTTATGTGTTTCTATGTTTGATTTATTTTTTAGACTTCTATTTTAGGGAATACTTTAGCAAAAATATATTCATATAAACTGTTGTTAGTATTGAAACAAAAAACTGAATTATTAATATCATTAAATTAGGAATTGCAAAAGGATATCCCGGCGTCTGGGACAAATATTTCAGAGCATAGAACCAGGAAAGAGACTATCTTTGCTCGTTCTTTGCAAGGAGATATTTGTTCTACACACCTATAACCCTTCGGATTATTTTGATCGTCAAATATTTCTTTGGTTAGGACTGTCGTTATGGGTACAACATTATACTCATTATATTAGTTCTAGATTCCATATAGAGAAATGCATATTCAAACACAATGGGAGATAGATTTGAACCCAAGACTCTTAAGATGGAGAAAAAATACAGGCCCTGTCCCTCTTAACCACAAGCTTGCTTGTCATTTGAATGGATCTGAGTAAATGAATTTAAAGCTTATCCAAAATACATAATAAAAATAAATTGAAAAAAATTAAACTAATTATCAAACGAAATATTTATTGATCATAATTTTCTTGATATTTTTTATTATATTTATTTTTCACTGTGCTTGGATTACTTTTATAATTATCAGCTCTTATTTTAAATATTTTTTTCATGAAAATAAAAGCTCTGTGATGCTTTCGCTATCCTTTGGTGAATTTTTTGCCAGGATACTTTATTTCCTGACAATTTGATTGGGAAATTTCTGTTGAGAATATTCTGATCACATGGAACTGCACCATCATTTTTTCTTTTATATATTTATTGTTTTGTAATTTCATTATTCTATAAATTCAATGGAAAATTTATTATTTTTTTTATAAAACAATACTCGTCCACAGACAAATATTTTCTTTTGTAAAATATAATATAGGCCTGATGGCATTATATGCACATAACCACATAATGTTATTTATGAATTGTGATTTTTTTCATTTATTTCATTATTATTTTTAAGAAGAACGACTGCTGCAATGCTCCAAAGCGTACACACCACGCAAATCATCCTTTTGGAAACGTTTCTTTTATTTTCTTTTCCCCTTTTTTTTTATATTTTTATGTCTCGATGTAATTTTTGTGTTCGCGCGTTACAACGACCGCCAGGGTGCATTGTCCGGGTACTTCCTGCTGCTTCATATTTTCATAAAACTCTTTTTTTTTTATTTATTATTTCACTTTCGGCCCACAAAACACAACACACGCATGCATCACTAGAACCTTAAATTTTTATTTATATTTTTTTTTGTCTTTTTGGCATTCATGTAGGTAAAATATTCTCAAGCAAAATTATTTCCAAACAATTTCATTTTAAATATATATTAAAAAGCATGCTTGTAATTTTGTTATTTTATTATTTTTTTTTACCTCAGTCAACGGTAACTTTTGCCTGCTGTTGATGATTTTATTTTTATAATAGAAATATAAGTCGTACCAGTTGGAGGACAAGGGTATTTTATACCTCAGGTGAAAAATAATAAAATATATAAATTTTTTTTTTACTTTTATTTTGTGACATAATGCACAATTTAAATTTAAATAAAATTAAAGTCAATTTCTATACACACCGTGAAATAAACGAAAAATCAAAATAACATTTTGTGCGTGTTGCAAGTTGATTTTAGGCCTCAAAGCAAATTTCTCTAATAGCAGATGTTCAACTGCACAAAAAACTGGACATTTTTTTGAGATAAATTTTCATGTTTATGCTGAAATAAAGAAAAAAAAATGAATAAATAATATAAAAAATTATAACTACTTATATCAAAATTGCTACGTTCATTGTAATTTTTTATTTTTCAATATGTTTAGGGAATGCAATATGTAGTTGCATGAAATTTTATTCATAAAATAAAAAAATTGGAATTTAAAAAAAATACATTGATATCAAAGAGATGCTTTTATACTGAGTTTAATATTTTTTTTATTTTTTTATTCCATTTGAAGAAGACGACAAAATAAGATACCGAGTGTTGTCGTTTGAACAACATTCAGTAACACGCATCACAAAGAAATAGATATAAAAAATTCGGTATGAAATGAGTTCCAAATATATCAAAAAAATTTATCGACATAAAGTCAGTGAATTTGAAAAAAAAAACGGAATTCACAGCAAGACAAAAAATATATAAATAAATATGATTACTGAGGGAAATTTTTAAATCGAATTTTATATGGAATTTTTTTTATTGAATAATTTTTTAAATGATATTTTATTTGCTACAAGTATGAATTAAAATTCAGAACTGTGATGTTAGTATACAACTAGAATGTAATTGGTGATGTGATAATCTAGGCCATGTTATCTCGCAGATTAGAAAAAAAAAAATGATATAGATTTACTTGTATATTTATTAATGAATAAGTTTGAAACATGACGTGTATGAATTCTAGTGGAAGTCGTTATATGAGCAGGAAACTGCAAAAATACATTATTGCTGTTTATGTGGATAAAAAGATAAGCGTATAAACACATGTCTGTATTATGTTAGATATATGTGAGGATCTACTGACTGAATCAACTTACTAGCGTTGATACAGTGCAAATGGAATTGGTACTTGTATCGTAAAGCTATTGGCTAAAACGAATTTTCCCAGTCGAATCAATCTAAAATAAAATAATCTGGTGAATCATTTCGCGAAAAATAAAACAAAAACATGTTGGTATTTTGTAATAAAAAATATTCAAAATAAAAGCTAATTATTCTGCAAATAATCCAAGCACAGTAACAACTAAACAAGTTGTACAGTTAATATATGGTAGATTTTTTTTTACGCATTTTATTATTTACAGAATGGAAAATATGAATAGATAAATAATAATCGGTCAGTTAAAAATATGAAGTGAGCTTGTAGTTAAGGCAGTCAAGGCATCGTTTTACGGTGCCTTTAGTCTTGGTTTCAAATCTATTCTGTGTTGGTTTTGCTGATTCCATCTCATGCAGTTATTACTAAACTGTAAAAATAATTTGAATATTTCTAAAAATCGGTTACCAATAGGGTTACGTCCCAATTTCTTCGAGGTTTCATTTCATTTCTTGTATTTACAGTGTGTGGAACAAATATTTCCTTGCAAAGAACGAGCAAAGGAGATATAGCCTCTTTCCTGGTTCTGTGCTTGGAAATATTTGTCCTAAACACCGGAGAATTTCTTTTTGCGATTCTTAATTTAATGATTTTTATAACTCAATTTTTATTTCAGAATTGATAACAGTTCTGTTGTCAAATATTCCCCAAAATAGAATTTAGGTAATTTTTTGTCGAGAATATTTAGCAATAAATTACATTAATATTTTGAATAAATCAAATTCGGAAAATAACATTAATTCGATATCGAAATTGGCTCGAGTTAAATTGCTTGTTTTAAAAATTGATATATGTATTCCAAATAAATGATAAATTGAAATTTAAAATTATATTATTTTAATATTGTTTTTCCAGTTCAATTTTAATTACGATAATTATTCATTCGTTAATTTATCAAATCATATAAATATATATTTTCAATTAAAATTAATTGCTAATTTTTGTTTGACAAATATTAAACGTATAAATTTGTTATTATAATTTTTTTTTTTTTTGGTTTTTTATATTATAATTTGTTTTTAAAATTCGTTCTGCTTCTTTTTTCGTTAATATTTTTAATTTTTATACTCGTTTCTAAGAGTAAAAGAGAGAGATGGCTAAAAAGAGTACACGAATAAATATCGCTTTAGCAAGTTTGGATATCTTCATCAATCTTTCCTGTTGAAAATTGTAGACTCGAGTAAAAGGAAGTTCGGCGAACTCATTTCAAGCATTTTGGCCAAAACCAAAATTTATGCTGTTCTTTTTTTTTACTTCTTTCTTTATTCATTCTCTTAATTTTGTGTTCTTCAGTCTGTAACAAAACTACCTTCTTTACAAGAAATAAAAAGTGTTAAATACAAACGATCACACAACTTTAAGGTTCAGTGAAGTTGAGCTTAAAGTGCAAAGAATTCCCAGCTCAATTCTCTCTCTCAAGTTTCAATGATTTATTTTTTTTAACAAGCCAACAAAGTCAAGATTGCTGTTGTTAAAGTTGCAAGATTCAAGCTAACCCTTCATTTTATTTTTCTCTATTTTTTTCCCTCACTACTAAAATAACAAAATCAAATAAAAAAAAGCATAAAAAAGTGTTTAGATGTCATGATGATACTTGAATTCTTAATGTACTCTTTCACGCTGCCACTCATGAAATATTTATAATCATAAAAACCAAAATGATAATAAAATAATAATCTCAAAAAGCCAAGTTTTTTTTAAAAAAAAAAAAAACATAATGTAAAATTCAAACAGCATAGTGACAATTTCAGAGAATTGTGATAAAAACAAAAATATAAAATAAAAAGCTATAGAAACTTGTTTGTAGCTTGGACGAATTCACTTGACCCCAACTTGGTCCATAACCGGACCACTCACAAACCATATAAACCCCCCTTTGAAAAATAAAAATATATAAAAAAAATTCACTCCATCGAATCCATAATCCGATATTTGTAACGGGAAATTTAAAAAAAAAATCACAAATAACGGCCAAGCAATAAAAATACCAAAAGAAAATCGTTTAAAATTAACGAGCTTTTTCTATGCACACAGAGCTTTTTTAAAAAATAAAACAAGGCTAAAAAGTTAAAGCAGATATGTATATTTCCTCTGTTAAATTGCGTTATAAAAATAAAAAAAAAAATAATAATGATAACATAACAAAAATAAAGTTAAATTCAGAATGCAAAATGAAGAAAAAAATAAATAAAAATAACCGAGGACATGTTACCTCACATTTATGTGTATATTTAAGTGGAAAAGAGCCTGGACAACCTTGACCGAGAATCCGGGTTTGCTCTTTGGGAGTTAATGTTTAATGCCAAACCGGAAGAGGAAAATGTTATATCCTTTATGTCAGTATGCATGTATATATATAAAAAATATATGTTTATTCACCAGTAAGGTCTTTGGGTAAACAGCGATGACCATGAGGGTCGCGTAAAATTTTCTTTCTTTTTTATTATTTTTTATCTTTCTCTCAACGTTCATAAGAAATTCGTTCAAATAAAATTCGTACAATGTAGTACGTGCGTCTTATTTAATTTTGGTCAATAACCCAGTTGTTAAAAATAACAAGAAATATATTACAAAATATTACATAATGCACACATGCAACTGTGAAGAATAATGTCAATTTTTAATTATGAATATCTTCAATTTAAAATATATTTCGATGCTATTTTTAGCTCTTATTGTTGTTGGAATAAAAATAAACGATTGTTTATGTTATTTTTAACGCAATTTGATTTATTAATGTTGTTGAGAGCTGGAAAATTTATTAGTTATGAATTTTTTAAAATAAGATAGTCAATTTTGGTTCCACGAGATTTTGAGGTTTTAAAATTTGCTGGTTCAAAATATTTGATAGATAATTATGTTAGATATAAAATTACAAGATGTAAAAACCCTGGAAAAAAACCAATGACCAAATAAACCGCAGTAAAAAATCTCAAGATAAATTATGATAAATAAAATAAACCAAAAATATATGATAGTGGAAATCAAGTTTAAATGTATTCGAAATATAGATGAGCAAATTATTAAAACAATAATTAAATATTTCAATATATATTAAATAACAAAATATAAACTTTTTGAATTTTTTCTTCTCTTGAATTTTCTAGTTTTTAAAAGGATTAGAAAACTGTATGTTAAATATACGAATAGTTTTTATCGTGAATCATTTTTTATGAATCATTTTCTAAGAATTTTTTTATTCAGGGTTATTTTGTTTTTGATTCGTCATGTATTGATAAAAGCCTAAATTAATAATTTATTTAAATTTATTTTTCATATTTTAACTAAATAAAGCTTGAGAGTGTATATTTTCATAATAATTTTTTGCTTTCTACATTATTTAAGTTACAAAAAGAACATAATTAAATAAAACATCAAAGAAATATAACACTCAACACTCTTATGATGCTATGAAGTCTTAAATCAAGTTGCAAGTCAAATATGAATTCCATAATCGGATTTTATCTTATACATAAACAAATACACCTATTTATTTATCTGTCTATTTATCTATTTTTTTAAAAAATTATATTCACACTATCTGAGCTTTTAAAATTTCCACCCTTAATTTTCCTCATAACACTTTAATCGAAATGAAAAAAAAACAACAAATAAATTCAACTAAATAACAAATAATAGAGCTACTTAATTAAAAAGTTAATAAAAATAAAATTATCAAACTGATAAATTAATATCAGTTGAAATATATTACAAAATTTAAAAAAACATATTTTTTTTTATAATTAAATGTCAGTTAGTATGGTAAAGGTCAATTATAGCCAAAAAATTTGAATTGATGAAATTGCATATTTTAGATAGTTGTTTGTATAAATTCTATATCAACAAGATATGTTTATATTAGCCAAAAATATTATATTCAGTTGTATGAATAAATAGGCTAAATAATATTGCATCATCATGTAAACTCTATCAATAGAATGTTTAGATTGAAAATTTAATGACGAGGCTAATAAATACGCTGATTGCAATAACAGCAAATTATTTTAAAAATAAAACAAATATTTTTTAATTTTCTGTTCAAATATAAATAATTAAATTCCAACTTGAATTATCAATTGTAAATAATTTTAAAAAAAATATTATTTACTAATTTTTTTGATTATTTTAAATCGATCAGATAAAAATTTATCAGATATAGAATATAAATATTCAAGTATTTATTTAAATAATATTTAGTATGAATAAAAATTTCCAGGTCATAAAAATGTTGTTTGCCATTTTTTATATTATTTTTTTATTTTATTTTAGCAATCTTTCGTATGTTAATGGGCCTCGGCTTAGTCCAAGACTTGCATCACCTCTTTTGGTGTACCACTTCTTTGAAGGCGTACACTAACGGTATACAGTCTGTTTCATTTATATTTTTTAAAATTTTTTTGTTTATAATATATTTTTTTTTTCCTTTCCATTTGCCAGTCAAAAAAAACTAAGTTTATTCTGATCGATTGCACAAATTAAAATGGCATATTCAAGAATGAATTATTGATTTTTGTTTTTTTTTTTTTTTAAATTTATTTATTTTTAATCTCGATAACTGTTGTGGCTATTTTATATTTTTTAAACGTGATGGAATGCAAAATATTATATTTTACAAACTGACATCTTTATTAGTTGGCTATTTTATTTCTAAATATTTTTTTATCTAAAAAAAAAAAAAAAATAAATATATTTTTCGTAATAAAATACGTTTGTTTTTGTATTTTTATTTGCTTTTTTTTCTATAAAATTTTAGAGATTAATTTTACTAATTGCGTTTAATGGCTGAAGTAATGACCAGTGACTTGATTAATATTTTTTTTCATTTAAAATCAATATTTAAAATGGAAAAAAAATATGCTGAACGTAATTCGATTCGTCGTTGAAATAATACTTTTATTTTTTTATATTTTTTTTTTTTTTCAATCCACTCGGGTTCATGCAATTCATACACGTTTTAACTGTGGTGATACTATTGTTTCCTTGATATTGGATTCTCATGGAAATTTTCTATTGTTTAAAATTCGAAAAATAAAATAATATTTTTCATTTTTTTATCAGACGACAAAAACAAATTGAATAAATTGTTTGATATTGGTTTATATTGAATAAAAATTTTTATTATTTTTACCATTTAAATTAATTTTCTAGAGAAACTGTAGAGCTTTTTTTTTTTTAATTTCAATTAACTCGAATGCAACAACAGCTTCAATTCAATATTCAGATTTTCAATTGATAATCCTTTTTCTTTTGAATCTTTTTAATTATTTTATATAAAAAAATAAAAATAATAATTGTTACCTTGAATTGGCATTAGACACCAGACAGTTCACGGTCGTATTACGCAATAGAAACTGAAATTAAAAAAAAAAATAATCCTTCCGGCAATTTGTCGTCGTTTTGAGGATAAAAAAAATTCTGTCTGTCTACAAAAACCGTGATGGTATTAGAAATTAAAAGCGAAGGTTATCTAGTCTGTGTGTCTAGCCAACTATTATAATTTAAATATACTAACATCTCCAAAATAAAAAAGAAGGATTTTTGAAATAAAAAAAATACCATTCACCTATGTTTGACCGTCTGCCACCTCTAACGGTATAAATAATCTTCATCACGAAGGTCGTTGAGACGAATAATTTACAATATTATACAAGTTGTAATAAACTAGCTAGAAAAAAAAATATATTGTCTTTTGCATTTGATACGATCAGGTATATAAACCATCAGACATGTTGAATAATGATGTCATCAGCATCTGCCAAACTGGGTCAAGCTGTCCAACATGATAACCTAATGGACATCTATTTTCTATTTTCTTCTATCTTCCAAACCATTTTCACTGTGATCACATGATACTATTTTTTTTCTTTTTTTTTGCACTTCAAGTTTACTGAACATCAAATATTGATAACATATTTCGTTATTTTTTTACATATATAATCATCAATAAAAGTGTTTCACATAATATTTTTATGTCAAATCATTTTATCACTAAATTTTTATTTATATTTATTTCAAAGTGGCAAAAAAATACGTCAGCTTTTAAGATATTTTTTTTTTAATTTGAATGTCTTCAATTTTAGGGTTGCGAGGTTTAATATAAAACTAAACATTTTGATTGATCCCTCCAGAATTCAAAATGATCATTTAGAATTTTTAAATCTACAAAAAATAATATTAGCAAATTTTAAAAATTAAATTTAAAAAATCGTTAAATAATAATTTTAAAAAATAATAATGCTAATAAATTATGGATTACATAATAAAAAACAAGTTGAGAGATTAAAAATAAAAAAATGTTGAAACGAATGAGGAAAAAAAAATTAAAATAATAATTGCTAATGGTTTGAGTTGTCCTTGAAGAACAAGTCACTAACCTATGTTACCAGCCAGACATGTCTAGCGATGACTATTCAATAATTTGCTAGGCAAAAGGTCTTCTAAATGTGAATAAATATATATATATAGCTGATAAATTATTATATTATATATACGTGAGCATTTTTTATTTATTTTATTTTTTCATTTGACTCATTGTTATGGCTATACATATACTAATGTTATTCCAAACACAGACTCTCATGGTGCCAGACTTCCGCTATAATCTAGCCTTGAACTAGTACAAAGAAAATTATGTTATTATTATTTTTTAAATAATTAAATAGTGGCATAATATTAGTCGCTAAATAAATTAATAAATTTTTTTTTTTCACTATCAATTTGAATTGTTGCATGAAATTATTTATTTCAAATTCTGTCGAGTAAATTGAATTGGTTTTTTTTTTTTTTTTATAAATAAAATGATAATAAATAAATTAATATTTAAACTTTATTTATTTATTAATATTTTTTTAAAAATAATTAAATAATATCTTGAGTTTTATTTATTTAGTTATGTATTTTTAAAACTCGTATGAATTTTTTTTTTATTTTGTTATGTAATAGAATGTATTTTTATAATTTTTTTTTTAAATAATTGTACTTTGACTGTACACTTGAATAAATATATAAAATTTAAAAAATTGATAAAAATAGTTGATTACATATAAGAGTTAAAAAAAAATAGTTTTTTTTTTTATTTTTTTGTTATTTAGTTTTGCAAGACTTTGCTATCTTCAAATATTATAACGATGCTTGAGATAAAAATGAAGAAAAAAAAAAAAATCCCAAGAGGTATTATAAGAAACAATAAAATATTGAGACTTATTTTTTTTATTGTTCTAATGGTTTTTTGGGTTTACGATGTCGGTATAAAATCAACTAGACACACCCAAATAATTTTGTTTTGTCAGGAAGTTATACAGACAATTTAATGTGTCAATTATATTTTTTAATTTTATAAATTACAAGTTTTAAAGCAAATAATAATTGTGCTGATAAAATTACAAATGTATGAGTAATAAATACACAAAGTATGATTAAATTTTGATAGATAAATATTAAAGAAGGGGTAGAAATAAAAATTTGCCAATAAACATGTGCTATTACGTAAACATTCTTGAAAGACCTCGATCCATCTGTCGATATTTCGCAACTTAAATAATCTAATGCTTATTATTTCTCAAACCAGTTTATTTTTTCTTTTTTAAACACAATTTCTCTTTTTTTTCTTCATCATTTGCTATTTTTATATGACCTCGTGATAAAAAAAAAATTAAAAATACATAATTATAAGTAAATTTACAATTCAAAGGCCAAAAAAACTTTTTTACATTAAAAATTTTTCATCTAATTTATAAATTAATTATTAACTATTAAATTTTTATAAAATACTTTTATGTATTTTCAAGCTAAATATTTTATAATATTTTTTAATTAATTTTGTATTTATTAATTGCAATAGGACTAAGTGAATGTCAACTTTGACTTTCTCATTTATGAAAGTGCATTTTTCAAAAAGTATTTATTATTTTTTACTTTTAATAATTTTTTTCTTTGATCACATTGATGAAAAGTATGGCTAAAAAAAAATCAGTGATATATTTTTGAGTCATTAATTCTCATGAATTTTTTAACGAATAAAAAAAAATAAATAAAAAAAAACTTTTTTAAGGGTTCATTGAACGTTTGTTAGATGTTTTATTTTTTCTCATTTTAAAAATATATATTTACTGGCTTATGAGTGAGTCAATGATCGAGAGGTCTATGACCATCAGAGAGTGCATTGCATTAGAGTTTCAAGGCTGAATTAGATGCGGCATAAACAATGACCTTTGTTACTTGATGCGATTGCCAGAGTGTACACACTCTCATATCATATTTACTTTTCTACTCACAATAATCATCTCTTTTTTTAAATTATCAATAACTATTGTGTAAATAATAATACACATATAGTTGTTACAATTGGCTTATCAATTTGTGAGATTTCATCGGTCGATGGCCTCAAGTGTTTGGCCATTCATCCGTATTTTTTCCAATTTATTCGTAAGAGCTTCACAAGAACATTACAAAAAAAAATCTTCTCTTTTTTAAAATCATACATAAAAAATAAAAAATAAATAAAAGTCCTCATTTCTATACACTTATTCATACATTTTTTCACTTTTTTTAATTCATATTTTTTTAAATAAATTCACTATCATAATCGAAATTTAATTACTAAACGTACTTGGGTGATTTTTGTGTCTCTGCATTTGTTTAGATTGAAAATATCTCGAAATATTTGTCAGGAAAAAAAGGATAAAAAAGCAAAAATTTTTATGCCTTAGGCAAGAATAAAATGATGTACACAATATCAAGTGTTGCGATCTTTTTTTTTTTTTTTTTATTCACTGGGATTGGATTTGGCAAAAAGGTGAAAGGCTCAACGATTGAATATAGGACATCGTGAATCAAGTCAAAACTCGTCTATACGTGGGATCGTCTCTTCTTTTGCATGGGGCTCGTTTATGCCTCGTATATTTATTATAATAAAATCAATGTTTGTATATTACACAAGCACAGTTTTTAGTATGTCTATATGCAAAAAAAAAAAAATATTAAGGCCTACACAAAGTGGAATATAAAATGGTTTTCTTTTTTTTCATTTCAACTTTGCTAGACAGGTCTTTTTATAGACTCTATGCGATTAAAAATATTAATCAATTATTTTTTTTTTATTAGGACAATAGTGTCTTGATAAATCAGTTACTTTCTATAATTATTATTATTGTATATTTTATTTTTTTTTGAATGATAATTATATATTAGTATTCGCGATGCTATCATGACTAAATATCATGGTCAAAATATTCTTGAATATAAAATTTCTAGTCGAATCATTTTAAAATGAAATATCCTGGTAAATTATTTGCCAAAAAAAGAAAGACATCAATAAAAGCTAATAATTATAAAAATAATCCAAGCAAATTAACGAAAAAACAAAAGCTGTTATTAAATACAGAAGGTTTTTTTCAAGATTTATTATTTACTGAATGAAAATATGAATAGATTAATAATAATCGGTCAGTCCATGATATCAAGTGAGCTTGTGGTTAAGACGGTCAGGGCGTCGCTTTTTCAATTGTGTTAATAGTGAAGTTCAAATCCTGATAGTTGCGTTCATCTTTTCATGGCGATTCAATTCGATAATATATCCACTGCTTTTAGTATGACACAGAAAGCTATTCTTATAAATTGTTTGAGGTCATGTGGAACAAATATTTTCTGGCAAAGAACGAGCAAAGATAGCTTCTTTCCTGGTTTTATGCTTGGAAATGTTTGTCCAAGATGCTAAAATATCCTTTTGCAATTTCTAATTTGATAATTTCGATAATTTAATTTTTTACTCTGACATTAATGTTAACAGTTTTGTTATCAATGTCAAGTATTTCTCAAAATAGTCTTTTAAAAAATAAAACAAACATAGTAACACATATGATCATAACGACACAATAAATATCATCAAGTAAATTTATTTATTCAGATATTTTTTTTTCATTTAAATTTTCATTATTAATTTTAATTTATTCAGACGTTTCATTGAAATTTCTAGTATTTGAATTATTTGTAAATCGAAAGATGTTGTTTTGACTTGTTAGCCAGTCTGTCACCATGACAAACTTTTTACTTACTTTATATTTTGTGTTTAAATTTTTTTTACTTGACATAACAAGAGTCGGATATTCAAGTTGAAAGTGCAATGGCAGCTTACTGTAGAATTAGTACAAGTGTGCTTTTCAAATCAGCCACAAAACTAGAATTTCAACTGACAGAACTGCATGAAAAGCAAATCTCACTTGGCTCACTTAATCTTTCACTCAATTTACCCCTATCTCTCCATTATTTTTTTTTATCATTCAGTCAAATAGTTTTATATGTCATTCATTTACTTTCGAAACTTTACCAACAAATTACAAGCCACTCAATCTATTCATTGCTCATTGATAATGCATTCATTAATTTTCATATAATATTATGGAAAATAATACATCAAGTTTTCCCATTAATTATCAAACTTATGATTATTATCATTTGACAATTGCCAAGAATATTTTAAATTAATTCAATATTAAAATTTTCAATAAACCATCCGCTGTCAATTATGTTAATAATTAATTTTATCAAATTGAATAATCACCTGAATAATTGGCTTATTTTTTTTTGAATTATAATCATTATAATTTGTTTTTATTCCATAAATTCAACTTCCGTAATAATTATTCGGTAGATAGACTTTTATAGGTGGACAAAAAGATTTTTTTTTCACATTTGAGACAGGAAGAAAGACAGTAGGCCCCCTAAAGGCAAGATCAACGCCCCTTGGGTCAGGGTCAGTAGCCTTTGGCACTTGAGGCCATGTCTCACCATTTTTCTATATAGGTCAAAATATACGATATAAAATATATTGCAAATTCTATGACATTAATCTATTTCAAAAAAAAAAATGTTCAGCTTAATTTACGTAATTTATTTTACGAAATATTGCCATAGTCTTAAAAAAACTACTTGAGTCTCATTTTTGAGGGTAATTTTTTTGTTTGAATAATAAAAGAAGATAAAATCAATTATTAATCAAAATATTTGTGAGCAAATTAAACACGTGCGACATGCAAATGTACAAATGGATGTTGACGTGTTATAATTTTAAAATGAATTTACCACTAGAATATTGATCTCACTTGCCCACAGTGTTGTCAATTTTTAAAATGGTCAATTCAAATGTCCATAATACATTGAAATGTTCAAAAATACCACTAAAAATTGATAATCATGTTCTAATTATTTTGTGTATTAATTATAGCTCAAAAATAATTCATCAAGATTGACTAAAAAACTTGGCAATATTATATTTCTAGTATGGAAATCAAAATCATTTACAACTACCATACAAATTATAACTCAACAAAAGGTAAAATAAATAATATATGAGAACAATTCGGTTCATTAACGTAATGCTCGTCATTGTTAGAAAGTTCAAAGGAACATTGGGCTAGTGTTTAATGTTCTATACGCTTACACAAACTTACACATGTGTAAATTTAATAAAAATAAATGAAAAAGAATAATAAATAAAACGAGGAAACATTTAACCGTTAGTCTCAGACACTTAAATATATGAAAAATAAAAAAAATCAAAACCTTCTTTAAAACTTGTTTCATATGCGTAGATATACAGCTTATAAATATATAAAACAAGTGGGCATGTGTCTATGCCATTCTAATCTATTTGTAAATTCGTGACATGCCTGCTTAAAGCTGTTCAGTCGGTAGTTTCGCTATTATTATTCCAGGTATAACTTTTTTTATTATTTATATTTTATTTTTTAGCCTTGACCTCGCATTTATAATATGAATTACTTCACCGTCTCCTCATCGTCTAGACAAATTACATTCTAACTCTCATCTAACACTTGTATAATATCTGTGTCATAATATTACTCAATCTGAATCATTTCATTTTCAATAGAAATTTATTTTTTACATTTTGTTTCTATCAAAGAGACACAAATTCAATTCACTTGAAATTTAATTTATTCAAATGATACATGTGTGTATTTATGGATTTCACACTTGTCTATGTACTCAAGTTGAAAATAAATTATTTAAAATTAATTAGCCATTTACTTTAGAGACTCTTATGACAATATAAATATTTATTTTTATATTTTTTCTACCACAAAGTCATACAGAATAAAATTTTTTTGAAAGACACTCAGACTCAGTCTGTAATTTCTATTTTTTATTTAAATGAATTCAACTGAAGTAAATTAAAAGGGTTAATTTCAATAGATGTCAAAAACATTCAAAGAGGTTGTTTTTGATAAATTTTTTCGTTTTTTTTTATTATCAATATTTTTAATACGGAAAAATAGGAGTACAAACACCTGGTGATGCTACTGGAGGCTTTACACAAAATGAAACGAGTAATTGCCATTAATTCAATGGGATGAGGTGAGAGTATTATTCAAAAAGAGAAAGATAAATGCAAAGGGGGATGTATATCTGTGTAAATGATATAGAAAGAGAGTTTCTCTCACTCTTTTTCCTCTTGGCAACTTGGCCGAGGGCTTGCAAACGGTAATTAGAGTGGAACGTGCTCACCATGATCCACATGAACTTTACTGGATGTTTTATATATAAAAACCATTTTATAGTTTATTTTGTACTTCATTTTCTAAAGCCTCTAACGAGCAATATATTTTATGTTGTATCGTTTGTAAAAGTATTTCCAAAAATTTATCAAAATCATTTTTGCCTTTTTTTTTTTGTTCAACTCTTTTCTATTTTATTACTTTTCATAATAATGGAGAGTATTTTTAATATAATATTTTTCAACAAAATTTCAGATATTTTTATATCATATTACAAAGCTCATCTTCTTTTGCTACTGCCAATTTTTTTTTCATGAATCAATACTTTATAAAAATAAAATTGATAATAATATTTATTTATTTGTAAAAGGAAATTTAAAATATTAAGCCAAAATGATTTCACAAATACATGAACAATGTATGTGTGTTTAAATTAAATCCTGTTTGACCGGGATGCGAATTTGTTGGCCACTTTTTTTTCTTGAACGATTAATAATGCGTGCCGACGACAACAAGCACAATTCTAAGCTAAAAAATCCTGTCGAGTTCAATAACCTCGACTGAAAAATAAAAAAAAAAAAATTTTGTAAACTCATCGTCTTGTAAACTTATATAAAAATATACAGAGTATATAATAAAAATAATATATAAAAAAAAAAAAAAGGTATATAATTATTGCACATTAAGCCAGAAGCCTCAAAGAAGTTTTTTCGTATTTAAAAAAGTAAAGAATTTTCACAAAATATGTGTATTTATTTAACTGGCTATTTTTTTAATGAGGAAATACAAGAAAATAAAAAAAAATATTGTATAACCACAGAATGCATGACTTGATTTTACTGTACATGTGCACACAGTGTTGACTGTTTGTCAACAATGAAAATAGGGTTGGCTTAAGGGGTGGAATAAAGTGGATGAAGAGGTCGAGGAAAACGCTTGAATGCGTCTTTCGACGATGTCAACTTCCGCTAGAATACTCACCTTTACTGTGTTATATGTATATACGTAATGACAATAACGATCAAGACAACGGAAACAAGAGCATCAGGTTATTTAACACATGTTTATTTACATTATGCAGACATTTAACTAGGGGAAAAAATAAAAACTCCACAAGCACAATAAATAGTCCATGAAAAGTAAAAAGAAAAGTACATTTTCTTTGATTTAAAAATAAGCAAGTTTATGTATCAAGTAAAAATTATTGGGTTAATAAATTATGTCTTGAGCTATTCCAATTGCATGTTTAATCAGTAATTATTAATTTTAATTTACAATAGTTATTTGTTATTGAAATAAAACAAATAATATATTTTTTCCATGACATAGTTTTTAACAAAATTGGACAAATTGAATAATCTGAGTGTTTTTTGTTGATGATTTCAGTTGGCAAATGGATTGGATGGCCCAAGGTATATTTGTGAAACTGAAGTGATGAATAATGTTGATCTAGCATCAGCCAATGTCGAGTTCACATCGCCTGGTAATAATCTCAACAGCAAAAATGCCAACGGCAACATTATCACTCTCACACTTAAAAATAATCACCTCATCGTTGAGACCGAAGAACGGACGGTGAGTTTATACTTTTTTATAAATTTCCCAAAAAGAAAAAAAAATTATTTATACACTGGGTGAGCAAAAGAGTATCCTGGTGGCTTCCGTAAAAAAAAAAATACAGCTTCAAAGTAGAAAGTAATAAACTAGCAACGAAAAAAAAAAATTAAAAAATAAATAAAAAGGATATGCATAAATCTTGCTTATCCAAAGTTTCAGAACCTTCAAGATTATTAAGTATATTGTTGAGAAAATATACTCTCGAGAAAAAAAAATCTTTGGTTATTGTTATTTTTTATATTTTGAAATATCATTTGAATAAAAATAATAAATAAAAGATAAAAAAAATTAAATAAATGATCACAAGTGATTCACCCCGTATTTTCAAATGTACGTGCAACATGTGACAAGAGTTTTGATAATATTTTTTCGAAATAATAAATAACGTGCTTGAAAGTGAGACGAATGATTCTTAAGATTGATCGTGATCAGTCGTCTGGAAGTTGGTTCATTGAGCTGAATAAAAGGGATGCAGACTGCTTGGTCAATTTTCTTCAGTATGAAGTTATTCTGCATGTGAATCACCGTAGATATAGGCATTGATCCATTGAAATATTGAAATTCAATTCCATGGTTACTATCCTCCAGATAAATCTATAAAAAAAAGGAAGCTTGACTTCCTTGTTTGAGTGTCACTAACAGATGCCATTCAAGATGTCCCTTTGGACTACTTTAGCTGATGTTGCTGTAATAACAGGATCCAAAACTCTCCAAACTTTCGGGAATTACATCATTTGCATTTTAACTTTCGATATAGAATTTATCGATAAAATAAACAAAATATTCTCCTGTTAAATATTTAC